>CAUYSK010010684.1:0-31043 GCA_963575035.1 Avahi laniger
TAAAAGACATGTACATTCGAGACACTTTGGTTATAATTTATTTTAGTCCCTTCACACACACACACACACACACACACACACATACACACACATACACACACACACACACACACACACACACTAACTCACCTTCCCCTACCAAACAAGTATGCGTGAAACCATGTGGGGAACAATAGATGTGGAATTTCCTTAGGAAAAAATTTCATAGGCAAGAGGACCGACTGTGATGGCAGACATTCAGGAACGTAAGAGCCTGCCTACTTTTTTATATTACGTGGAATGATGGAGGGAATGAGGGGGGCCCTGGAACTTTATACTAGTGACTGGCACCAGTGCACCACTCTGTTTGGTAGCCAACATTAAATTTTGCCTAGAGGATCCAATGCGGTACCTTTAATGGGGTAGACATGGTGGTTGGGGCCATGAGAAGACAAATGATAAACTGGTGGGGGTTAGAAAGAGAAAGGAGCTAAGATGTGTTTCACTGTGCTAGAACATTTTCAGACTTTATCTCATTTAAGCCTCATTTCAATGCTATGATGAATGTATGATTATTTTTACTTCCTGAGGTCACATATCTAGGAGGTGACAGTGCTGGGATTTGAAACCAGCTCTGTTGTCTCCACAGCCCACACTGTACCATACATATTCATAAAGGCAATAGAGAAGTTGATTTATGATATTGAAACCCAGGAGTTTATCTTTCTTTCTCATTGGTACGATCTGGTTATCTTTATTTATTTATGTATTTATTTATTTATTGCTCAAAGAGATAATATATTCTCTCAGTACAAGATTCAAGATACAAAGAAGTATAGGGCAAAAAGTAAATCTTCCTTCCTCCCTTGCCCCCAGACACCCAGTTTTCTTTCCTGAACACAACCACTCTTACCAGTTGCTCATGTATCCTTCCAGAATGTTCATCTCTTTACTCTTTTCTACCCAAGGCCAAATGAGAACAGTTAGAAGCCTAAGTGGCAGTACTTAGCCACAAAAGGCAAAGCCAGTGAAATTCATCTTCCTTGGTCACTCTGTTGCCTTTGGATGACCCTTCTTGTCTCCAGCTCCCTACTGTCCTATTCACCCTGACCTGGCCTTTCCTTCCTAGGGAGACCACCAACTTCAGACAGTCCCTGTTCTATTTCATTCTTCAGGACCCTGTGTACTATTCCATGAGGGGCTATCTTGGCTGAGAAATGAATCCTCACTAAGGAATTCATGGGTGTCTGTGGATTAATGAACGACCCTTTTCACAAAACATGCTTACATTTTAATAAGGGGCTTCAATCAAAAGTACAACTTGAATAACGGGGACTTCAGGTGCTTTGTCATGACAGGCCAACAGGGCAGAGTTTTTTTTCCAAAAGGTACGACCTTGTGGCTCTTCTTATCTGCTTCCTCTGTGGGTCTCAGATCAACCGGATATCCTGAAACTTCAGCCATTCGAAATTGTTTGGCTTCCAGGACAGGGCAATAGGAACTTTGGTCTTCATTTTTTCTTTCAGGACATATACACTTAAAGTTTTTGAAACAAAATCTCCAATGTTGTAGATATTTCTCCCCTAATATATCATAACTATAGGCTCGTTTATCCAAAAAAAAACAACTATAACAACAAATAGGAGAATTATTTTGACTTTAATATTTACTAAATGTTATTTCATTCTGTCCTTTCCGAAATAATATTCAGAATACAAATTGGAGCAGATTGTTTCACAAATTCAAGATTTCTCCCAATTTGGGGGTGGGGGCAGGTAAGTATCTCTGCTGGGACTTATTGAAAAAAATCTTTGTTTGTGAATGGAATTCATTTTTATTTACACAGGTAATATTCTTCTTTCATAATTAGGCCCAACTTCACAACCCAAGGAAGAGAAACAGTATGGATCTTCATCAAAATCACCTGCATTAAAGAAAAAAAGAACATTGTCAGCTGTGGCCTCAGGGACTTTGCACGTAGTAGCAGCGTAAGAAAATTTTATCAAATGAAGGAATGAATAAAAAAATTAGAAAGGAAATGATGGTTGCAGTGCTTTCTTTGAATAATTTAATAAAAATCTGGGGTGAATTAATTCATCCTGACAGCACTGTTAGGCTGTGCATATGTTCTTCTTGAACTGTGAGTAACAGCGTTATTGACTTTTTTTTTAGGAAATGCCTTAATTAACTTTATTACTGTCTTGGAGTATTTTATGTAGCAGTAATTTGTTCAGTACTTTTCTTTTTTCCTTTTTTTTTTCTTTTCAAATTTCAGAATATTATGAAAAATAGAACTACCATTTGATCCAGCAATTCCACTACTAAGCGTTATTGACTTTGACTTTAACCTAGGGGAGGATATTCATGAACAAATCTTGGAGACTTTCAGGAAGAGAAAACACACAATGGAAACACACACATCTATATCCCCTATGGATTTTATATTCTTGCCCTGAATCTTTGACTATTTCTGAAGCTTGAGAGTGCCTGGTGGTGTAGAGGGCCTGATTTTTCACCCTGTGCTAATGGAATTGAGCTTCAGGCTGCCACAGGTATGCTAGTAGCATCCAGATTTCAGTTTTAAAATCTATGGTTGGTCTTTCTGCCCCACTGGCTGGGTTACTGTCACAACTGATGAGCACTTTGATGCCAGCTCTCTGGGTCTATTGCTTGGTACAACAGCATTAAAATCCCAGACATGGTATTCGCTACTATTCCTCAGAAGCAAAATATGTACACATTTTGGCTGTGTATTTGCTATGAAGCAATAAATATCCCCTGGGGATAGCAGGACAGCCAATACTAACAAACTCTTTTGCAAAAATGATATTTCCCAATAGACTCCAACCATTATGGACTAAGGAGCTTCCATAAACCATGCCTTCTATATGCCATGGCTCCCTAGTGCCTCCATATGAACTCCACAACATATCTACAAGTTAGTTAGCTGGAGTCTGATAGATACCTGTGGGCAGGGAAAGGTTTTTTCATCTGCACTACTAACTTTCCCATACAAAGGTGAAGAATGAGACTCCCTACCCTAGTCAACCAACCTAAACTGGAAAATAGTGTTGCCTCACACATGGTCCTGAAACTGATAGGCACTTTAGAGATTATCCATGGTAGCCCTCTCATATTAACTGTAGAGAGAATGTAGCTCCAAGAAGGGAAGTGATTTGCCCAAGGTCACAGAGTTAGTGACAGAGCTGGCACTTGAGCCAAAGCCTTCCGACTCCAAGTTTGGTGTTTTTTTAATCCACCATGTTGCTTCCAAATTGGCTTCAGCCCTTGGAAACAGAACTGGTTTTTGGAGCCAACATGATGAAAAAAGTGTAAGTGGATGAGGCAGTCCTACCACCAGCACCAAGAAGGTGGGAGAATGACTACAGCCAGGCTACTAAAGGTGGTCTATGTGTGTGTGAACTGGAGTCTACTTTGGTCTTTTAGGAAGTGGCCTTCCAAAGACCATTGCACTTTCGTCTAACTAAGAAGCACAGAAAGCAGAGTCATCATAACATCAACCTGAAGTTCTTCAGTTCTTGCTCATTTGGTCTTTTCTTTACTTTAAGCCTGCAGACCAATCCTTTTTCTACACTTTCCCTCCCAACACCGCATCTCCACCTCAATATGTCTCTACCTATGGAAAAAGGTGAGCATCTAAGAGTGATGTGCAGTTCAGAGAGCATTCTGGGTAGGGTGCAGTAGCCCTGAGAGCCGAAGACCCGAGTTCTGGCCCCAGTTCTGCTGTGGATGGGCTGAGTGACTGTCCACAAGGCATTTTCCTTTTCCTTGATTAAGGTTCTGTAAAATGAGAGGATTGGACTAAACAATATCTAAGGTTCCTTCTGGTTTCAACGATCTGTGTCAATCGCTTTTAATTACCCATGAATTTCTTTAACCTCCAGTCTCTTCTCTTCTCCATTAGTCTAATAATCCATCATATTTACACATAGTAAGTTCCCTAGGTATAGAAACACCTATACATGCTTCTGTACATACTTTCTTAGCCAAGAATGAGTCCTGGTATATCCATGTACATGTGCATTTAGTTTTGAGGAGGAAGGTATCATCCAAACTGAGCACATGGTCTCACATTAATTCAATATCTCTGGTATATAAATGTAGACAATGAACACTATCCAGGTGATGGACACACTAATAGCCCGACGCAAGCATTACAAAAGCTATCCATGTAACAAAAACATCTGTACCCTCTTAATATTTTGAAATAAAATAAAATCAAAATTAGAAAAAATAAAATAAATGTAGACCACACACTCTTTTTTCTCACCATTTGGGAAGCTTATTTCTGAAGGAATGCCTTGTGCAGAGCCTAAAGATTTGAAAGTGGAGCTAGTTGCATTCGACTTGAGGGATGGTGTCAACAGTTTGTGTTCAAAGGTTTTCTTCAGTCCTTCCTGTTTATATCCAATATTTATCCCACACCAGCTGCTCCCATCTGAAATGACACCAGAAAAAGTTAAAAATGTAAAACTCATCAAATTCTACATGTAAAAAGGGTGAATTTTATGATATGTAAATTATATTTCGATCATCCTGTTTAAAAAATATGAAGCTCAATGCACAGTGTTCATTCTGGGTGGCTCAAGGAGCCAGTTTTTCCATGAAGTTCTGAGAAGTAAGTTTATACTATAATGTGTGATATACGAAAAGCCATTTCGCTTACCAAGGATGCCTGCTTTCCTTAGAGCAAAAGGACCAGCAGGTTACCTATATGCCCAGCATAAAGACGGGGCCCTTGGTGCTATTTATGGTATCTTGGAGTTCAAGTGCTGCCTTCCCTAAAGGAAATAGACTGAACTTTGTATTAAGACTAAGAGAAGCTGCCTGAATTTGATGGAAGAACTTTGTGATTCATAGAACATCAGTTTGCCTGCACTGGAGACATTGTCAAGGGAAGCACCAGTGTTAAGAGGCAATGTCCAAGTCCATTCCATCTCCTACTTTGCAGGAAGGCCATCAGTCCACCTGGGCAGCCCACTGGCCAGGTAGCTTAGGAATGCTGACAAGTTCTCTTCACCTCTACCACCACTCCTTGCTTCCCACATCCACTGTATCCACTGCTGGCTACCGACTAGAAGCCACTCCAACCCAGTTCCTGGAGCACAGTAGGCACTCAATGTCTCTCAATTGAATTGAGACTGAGGTGGCAGCAAGGAAAAGCAATCCAGGGAATCTGGGCCAAAGCGAAACTTCCCTCAGTTAAAATATGGCCCAGGTCACATTCTTCACTTGGCTTCATTCATCTCAGCTCAAATGCACAAATCATTTTCATGACAGAAACAGCCTTCTATTTGAAGCTGATGCCATATGAACTCAAGTTAGGAGACAAATTAATCTGATCAGTTTTGTGAAACATGTACAATTCAAACCTTACCCAAACTGGCATCTTACCAGAAGAGTTATCAAATCGCAACCACCCACAACAGAGGTGTATCTGCCACTGCTCCCGCACACTCTTCTTCATCACGCAGTGAAACACAAAAATGAAGAATCCTAAGCCAGGAGAAGAAGGTCAGTCTTTTTTCAGCTTTCTTCACCAGCTGTCACCAGTGCCTGCACTCAGTACTGCTCTTGTCACCATAGATACTATTTTCAAGGAAGCCCAGGGCCATTACTGTCTTTCTTATCTCGTCTTTCCAACCTCCCTCCCAAAGGAAGTGATGGCAAAGAGGTCTGTATTGGGAAATTTCATGTCAACCACTGTCTTGCCCCTGGGCTGCTGTCCATCCTAGAGCCATGAGAGATAAGGCTTACTATGGTAATCAGCCTCCAAGATGGCTCTCAGTAATCCTCACATCCTGGCATTCACACCCTTGTGTAGTCTCTTTCCACATTGTACCAATAGAATATGGCAGAAGTGATGATATGCCCCCTCCAAGATTAGGTTATAAAAGACATTGAGTTCTCTCTCTTTCTCCTCCCTTATCACGCACTCTGAAGGAAGCCAAGTATTTTGTCTCGAGGACATCCTGGCATCCCTGTGGAGAGGCCCACGTGATGAGGAATTGAGGCTTCCAGTCCACAGCCATGTAAGTGAGCCTTCCTGGAAGCAGATTCTCCAGTCACATCTTCAGATGACTGCGGACCTAGCTGGCAGCTTGACTGCAACTTTATGAGAGTCTCTGAGCCAGAAACACCAAGCTAAGCTGCTCCTGAATTCCTGACCCTCAGACACTTTGTGAGATAATATATGTTCCTTGTTTTAAGCAGCTAAAATTTGGGGGTAATTTGTTACACAGCAATAAATAACTAATACACATACTCTCTGGCACAATTACATCATGTGGAAGCCATGTATTTAGTGCCCTCAATTTCCACTGCCAGCCCCGATTTTGTTCTGCAAGAGGGAGGGAGGGGCTGAGGTATCTACCACCAATGTTGGCCATTTCTTCTCCCAGCCCTCTAAAATATCTCCTTGGGAGATGAAAGTGGGACTTAAGATGATCTTCATTGCACATTCCTTGAAGGATCAATTGGATTTCCTAAAGTTGGGGGTGGAATTGGCAGAAATAACTCCTGTCAGTAGCCTGACTTTTATTTATGGCCCACACCAGAAATCTTTATCCACAAACCTTTCCAGGTGCCTCAAACTGATACTCATCTGTCACACTTTTGAACTCCCATAACACTTTGTTTCTTATATTACTTGCCACATTTAGACATATCATTTTCCATGTATTGTCTCTCTCTCCACCTAGCTGTTGAGTCTTTCGGGGCTGAGGTATGCTTCCTTTTCAGATTTATGCTACTTTTCCCTTTGCCTCTAGTACCAAGTGTGGTGGCTCAATAGATGTTTGTTGATTTGAACTCCAAGGCACTTGATACACAAACTGTCACAGCCTTCTACAACCTTATCAATGTCTGCTTGAGCCGCAAAATATTTATTTTGGCCCAAGTACAGTTTGGAAACATTTACTCCCTATACAGGGTTCAGTTTGCCTCCACATTGGCCAGTTATCCTGAAGGCAAATGATTAGTAGTAGAGAGGTCTTAACACATTGCCAACTGAGCACAAGTCAGTAGTATATGTCCCCAAACCTGATTTCAACTCTAGCATTAGTAGAAGTAAAGAATCTTAATTAGGGTAGGTGAGAGTCTCTCTGGCTTTGTTTGACCATACCTCCCACCAACACTGTGTTTAGTTTGGGAAGCTTTGTTTTAAGAGGATGGTGACAAAGAGAAATATTCAAGAATAGAGCAAACAAGGATAGTGATGAACTTGAGGAAAAGCTGAAAGAGCTAGGGTGTTGTATCTGGACACGAAAAAACTTGGAGTGGAAAATACAGAGTGAGGAGAGATGATAACTATAGCCATAGATCTGAAAGGGCCGTCACAAAAAGAACAAATTAGGCTTGTTCCATGTCGTTGTCAGGTTAGAACTAAGAGCAATGGGAGAAAGTTACAGAACAACCATGTACTAACAAATCACAGCTAGTGTTTACTGAGCAATGACTGCATAATAGGCATTGTGCTATTAGTCTTGTTATAGTTGAGAGAACTCTGAGTCCAAGAAGTCGAGTAAACTTGACCCAGGTCACAGAGCTAATATTGAGCTGACAGCATCAGGACTAAACACAGGCAGTCTGACTCTAGAGCCCAAGGTCTTAACCACTGTACTACACTAGCCTCAGGTAAGGATGAGCGGTATGAGAATCAGAGTTGATGAGAAGTTAAATGCTTTGCTTTACGGACTGGTGAGCTTTCAGTCCCTGGAAAGTTCCAGGCAGAGACAAGCGACTTCCTATCACTCAATGGGAAGTTGAATTGGGAACATCTTAGTTCCCTGGCCCCAGCCCTGAGACTCTCTGATTCCAGGTGGGAGGCAACAATCTGGAGGCTAAACGGAATGGCATGTCTCACTAACTCTCCTGAGGGCTTTATCTCCATTTGTAACCAAACTGTGGTGACAAATTCAGCAGCGTTCACTGTTTCTCTGAGCAGCAGCCACCTGGAAGGTGGTGCAGCACCCTGAGGAGAGCAAACCCAAGTCTCAGAGCAGATAAAACTCCTCCAGTTTTAGCATGAACAAGGGATGACAGTGACATCAAGCACCTATTACTGCTCTGATTTCCTACATGGAGTTTAGTTAGTTCTCAAACTTAAAGGTTATTCTGTGAATTCCAATGAGCTGCCTGCCAGCTCTCCCTCTCCACTTGACAGCCTTCCTTTTTCTTTCCAATAGCAGATTGATCTGCTTACTCACTAGAAGAACATAGGCATGAGGGAAGATGTCAGGTTTTTGTCACCTGCATCTTTATTTGTGCATTCCTCTTTCATAAATAGCTCATCATAAGCATAATTTTTTCCCACTTGACCACGGGCCACCCCCCTTCAGCTAGCATTGCCAGTTTGCCATTGGTCTTTCAAATGGCTAGTTTGTTCACTTGTCCCATTGCATTCTTATTTTGAGGTTAGCTGGGTCACGTGTATGTGTATAACTTGAATTTGAAGCTCAGGGCTCAGGAGTAGGAACACTTGGTGCTTGATTGACATAAAGCGTATCTCACAGACAGAGACAGCTTGGCTCTGCTGCTGGATCTATGGGGCTTTGATTTTAGTCTTCAAGAAATATCCAATTAAATTCTTCATCTACCCATGGAGGCTCCCTGCTTACATACTACTTTTCCCTTCCACCCCAGGAATTGAGCACTTGCTTCTTTGAAAACATTCCTGCCCTTTCTCCCCCCTTTTAAGCTTGAAACTGCTTTTCTTTTCTTTTTCTTTAGTCAGCTTTCCTTTAATCCCTCTTCCCATAGAGTGAGCACATTTCTCCACAGAATCAGTGAGCCAAAGAGAAGCCTGGAGTTATCACTGAGGAAGAAGTCTGCACAAGCGTCTCGTTCCTAATCCACTTCTGTGGACATTCTACACCAAGGCTAGTTAGTTCTTGAAGTTAGAGTATCATCCTAGAGTATCGAGTTAGAGTACCTCAGTGTGGGCCAGGCAGTTCTGTCCAGAGGAAAAGTGTAGAACCATCAACAGGGCCTCAGTCAGCAATCTAGGATACAATCAAGTGCTAGTAGCCTTAAAGGGAACCAAGTGGAAGTTGTGTGGAGAGTTCCTAAAAATTCCATCTCTACTACCAGAGGCAATGAAAATGGCATGTAGAGGAAAAACAAATACATTTGGTGACTTTTTACATTCCAATTAGAATATGGCTGTATACGGTTGGCAGAATCTGGTGGGACAGATAGTTCCAATTGATCCACAATATTTCACTAAAATGATATTTTTCTAAGTCATAAGACGTAAGGGCAAAAACTATGCCTCATGCTAGATTGTTTTCCTAGCCCCCTGCAGCACTTGGCAAGTGCATGGCATATAAGAACTGCATATCAATTTATATTTCCCAAGGTTTGTCAGGGGTTAACAACCACCACAACAAAGGATTTCGAAGTTTTTAAAATACTAGGTTAAAAAAAATTTAAGATTTTTTTTTTCCAACAGAGCTTTTACCATGCTAATGTATATTGTGCTATTCTAAGAATGGGGGAATGTAGTTTGCCACATTTCCAAAATTTCTTTGACCATAGAACTCTTTCCTTGCTGGAGCAACCCATGGAACCACTAGTGGACTGCACTTTGGAAAAAAGGATTTCTTGAATGAAAAAAATAGTGGAGATCAGTAAGGGAGATTCTAACTCAATGGAATGCAAGTTGATTCCCAGCCTGCCCCAGTATCCCAAATGGACTGGGTTAAACCTGTGGACAAAAGTCTGGAGTGGACTTTGAGACTCCCACACAATCATTCTGCATGCCTCTTCCCTCCAATATATTTCAATAGGCAAAATCAGGTTAAAATTAACATCAACAACTACTTAGAGATATATTAACCATATCCTTAGCTTTTACTTCTTGTGCCGTATTTTGTCTACCATTTAATCACTTCATTGATCATTTGCTCCTTTCACTAGAATATAGGAAAAAGATTAAAGAACTGTAGAGCCCTTAGCTTAAAAATCATCTAATTCAATCAGTTGCGATGTTGTTTTTAAGGTCAGTTTACAGCAAAATCAAGACTACAACCTTGGCCTGTGGCCTCGACCCACAGCCCTTTGCTCTTACCCTTCATTCCTGTGTGATGCTACAATATCCTAGTCTGGCTCTTTCTCAAAATATTAAGATATCTGATAGAGACGGTTGATTAGTTCAAAATTTTAACTTTTCTACTGTCCAGTTAATGGTTATGTCCAACTGGATTGTCCATTTCCAAATGTCAACACAAATGTGAATCTGTACATCTACAAGTACAATGTGATGGTGCAATAAGTGAATGTTTATTGCAGCACAATTGACAATTGCAAAGATGTGGAATCAACCCAAGTGCCCATCAATTCATGAGTGGATTAACAAAATGTGATACATGTATACTATGGAATATTATGCAGCCATGAAGAAGGATGAATTAAGGCCTTTTGCAACAATCTGAATGGAACTTGAGACCATTACCCTAAACAAAGTGTCTCAAGAATGGAAAAACAAACACCACATGTACTTGCT
This sequence comes from Avahi laniger, assembly GCA_963575035.1. Taxonomy (NCBI): domain Eukaryota; kingdom Metazoa; phylum Chordata; class Mammalia; order Primates; family Indriidae; genus Avahi; species Avahi laniger. The sequence goes on from CAUYSK010010684.1 coordinate 10,505, forward strand.
ATTAAATTGGAACTAACCGATGAGCACACATGTGCACAGAGGGAAATAAAACTCAGTGGAAATCAAGGAAGAGAGAAGGGAGGAAGGGATGGGCAAAAACCTACCTAACGGGTACAATGAACACTATCTGGGTGATGGGCACACTTATAACCCTGATTCAAGTATAATAAAATTGATACATGTAACCAAAAACATTTGCACCTCCATAATATTTTGAAACAATAATAAAAAAGAAGTATCGCCTGTCAGTGTTTGATATAAACATTGTGAACTAGCCAAAGTTGAGTTAGCTATCTGGGCTTCTCTCTACCTCCCTGAGTAGGAGAGAGTAGGCTTTGTGTGCATTTAATGAAGGCTAACATCTAGCTAATGCTTCCAATGGCTGTCTGTCTGCTCAATGACAGCAGAGGCCTCTTGGAGTATTTTCATCTCCTTTGAGTCTCCGACAGGTGAGATTATTTTCCAAAGCAGTAAAAGCTTTGGAGGAGGTCTAGCTAGCCAAAGAAAAGGCAAAGAAACAGCAGTTACCTTGCAAAGTGTTAAAAATGGCAAAAAGATACAAGAAAAAGATCCTCACAGGTCCCCAGGCAAAAAGGGCAAACCCCCAGGTGAGGCCAAGTAGGAATGTGAGGCTTGTTGTGCCTTTGAGGTCATGCAGGATCATCTTCTGCCAAGTCTTCTGGCTTTGGGATTTCATGGAATTCAGTTGAGCAAGAACAGTGCAGAACATGGAGAGATTCATGAAAAATATGAGGCAAAAATAAGCCACCACTGAGATGTAAAAGACAGAATCATCTTTAATCCAACAACTGTAAGAAATAAAGAAGAGGAGACTTGTGAGTTGGGGAAACATAACGTGCTACTTCTTAAAGACTGAATATCATCTACTCGGTTTCACTTCACCTAAGGGCACCTAGACCTAGAGAGATGAACCGACTTGACAGAGTTCGCTCAGGCCCACTGCAGGCAGAGCTGGGAAAAGAATTCCAATCTCCCGAGACCCAGTTCAGGGTTCTTTACAATGCCAAGTCAGAACTCCTAGAGGATATCTCTGCCCTACATATGCAGAAACCCCTCAGTCCAGTTTCCTGGGAAATTATTCTCTTCCTCAACAGCAAAAAAAAAACCCAAAAAACAAATTATGAATTTTCCCCCAAAGTGGCTCTCCCCCCTCACTTTACACCTGAGCTTTTATTTGCAGAATGAATCCTGCTTTGCATGATAAATATCACAGTAAAAGGACATGAGCAATGAATGACTATTCTGAATGCTATATCAAACAATGATGAGATTATCAGAGTTAATGAAAATGCAACAAAAAGAGGACAGCTCTATCTCGTTGTACTGCTTTAAAATATGATGTATTTGGACTACAAAAGGCAACACTGACCAGTGAATTGATCAATGGCTCTATAATTTCTATTAAAGAAAAAAATATGCAGTGGTTCATATGAACAGATACTTCATTTAATAACATTTCCAATTACCAGAGCTATGGCTTCTGATTTTTTAACACAGACAAGCTTGACTAATTTAACTGTGTGTCAGTTTAGCTGAGACCTCTTTTCTAAAACCAGGAAAATCCCTTTTGGTCATGTTGCTCATGTTGGTGTGGATATTTTCATGTATGTGTGAGTTTGTGTGTGTGTGTTGCGAAGGTGTGAAAAAAGACATTTAATTTCCCTGATTGAGTCTAATACTTAGGCTTCCCTGACTATCATCTTCAGTCGTAAGAGGGGCTATAGAAATCTGTTAAAATGAAGCAGTGCTATATGTTTGGATAGAGAATCACCCCCAAGATATATTGTTAAGTAAAAAGAGCAAGGTGCCAAATCATGTATATCTACCATTTGGGTAATGGCGCATGCAAGAGAATATCTACACAAATTTTATTGTTGGTAATAAATTGGTAATGAGTTACCTTGAGGGAGAGAAACTGGGTAGCTGGGGTTGGGGGATGGGGTTTACTTTTCATCCTCTACCCTGTTTGTTGTACCTTTGGATTGTGTTCCATGCGCACAAATTACCTCTCCAAAATATAATTATTTTTTTAAAAAACCTATTAGAGCAGTCTGCCTCTTACTAACCAATTCACATATGAAAAGGCTCTTTGAGGGCAAAATAGAGTTGATTTTGTTCTACTTTTGCTTTTGCTGTTGCTCTTTGAAGAAGAATCGCCATTAGATATATACTGGGGATCTTTTAAATCATAAAACAGGCAAGGAGAGAGGATGGAGGGGAAGCTGAGAAGGAAGGGAAGAGAAAAGAGAGAGAAAGAAAAGATAACAAGGAATTTTAATTAGAAAGCATCTGCTGCAAAGGGCAATATAATCTTGACATTCCGGAAACTGTCATCTCAATATGAAAGACCAAGGAGTCCTGGGAGCAGGACCTCCTGAATTTGATTCCAGTTCGGTGGGAGAGGAAATCTATAGAGGAAGAGAATTTGAGAGGCAATGATAAAGAGAATGAACAATCAGAAGTGTAAAATGAGATTGTGTCTCCTAAAGGACCACAGGGTAACTAACTATCTATATGCCTATAAAAGAAGGTTCTGGAGAGGTGGAGTGATGAGAATTGCTACTCTTTTGTGGCTGTGGTTCAAAGAACCAAAGAGATGGGCTTATACATCAAATGTATAAAAAAAGAAAAGAAAAGAAACAGAATAACAAAGCTGAACAAATTTACAAAGGAAAGCTGAGTTGTGTTCTTCAGGGAAGAATTTTGTTGTTGAAAAGTAGAAAATGTTTTCCAACTCATCTCAATGTTTTCTTGTAGTGGCCACTAACTCTTTTTGATGATCTGTGAGCTTTGTCATTGTAATAGCTGCCACTTACAAAGCACTTCCCATGGAATAGGCAACACGCTGAGCACTTTATATACATGATGTCATTTTAATTTGCACAGGACAAGAGCAAACATTATCATCCCCACTTTCCAGAGGAGGTAATGGAATAGAGGTAAGGTAATTTGCTGTTACATCATAGAAAGCCCGGGCATCTAACTGTTACATGAGTGTGACTTTGACTATGTTTAGGGCAAAAAGGCTTAGGCTGAGTTCTCCCTGAAGCCAGTGGCAAGACCAAGCCCCAAGCTGGGAATACCTCATCTACCCAGAGCCCCAGCACCTGAGAAGCAGAGATGCGGTACTTACAATGGAGTTGTTGGGCTGAGAGGTCCATACAGATCTTTTTTCACACAGACTATAATTGCCACCATGATCGCTGGGATTCCTAGAGTGGAAAAAGCAAGGCGAAGGCATTTCATTAGGTAATGGGAGGCGGGGAGGTCCTGATCAATGACTGTGGGCGCTGGTACAATAAGATACTGTTTAAATGAGCCACAGATGTGCGTGCATCAAAACACCATTGTTTGCAAAATGTTTGTGAATTCTTCCAAGTTAAACATTTCTAGGAGTTCTCCAATATGCTAAGCTAAACAGTATGCCAATGGCTCCAATATAACGCCCACTAGTTATTAAAAATAGCTCAAGTGCCAAAAAATCAACTTGGCAATAGAAGTATCTAGTTCATCAGAATGCAAGTTCGCATCAAGCATTTCTTCTTAGATGAGGGTCCGTCAATGTTTTCTCCCTTTCAATTCTGCCCCTTAGGTCCCCGTAACTGTTTGTCTAGGTCACCTTGGGAGAAGGGCACAGGCAATCAGCTGCAGCCTTCAGGGCTTGTTTGACAGGGAAGTTGTTTCCACACTCATTACTAGTTTGACATTTTGACTAGATCGACCAGTTAACAACTAGTCGATTCGGTCACACTATAATAAAGCAATCAGTTCAGTCAAAATGGTCAAACGTGACGAGAGTATAGACACAGGGTTTAAAAATCCAATTTCATGTACATTTGCAAAACTTAAGTGATTTCTTTATTTCTGGAATTGTATTTCTCCTAAACAAAGAGCATACACCTACACACATTTTAGGGGCTTTATGACATACTTTCCAAGACTGTTCCAAACCCCAGAGTGTGAAGCACCTTGAAAAATCCTCCAATGTCTTATTCTGTGATAAACAGGACAGTCTCTTCAAATCTGTATAGCCCACACCTAGTACAGTGCTGAGAATGATACAGATGTTTTTACAAAATACCCCCTGGAGGCCGGAAGGGAAGGATGAAGGGAGGTCTCACATTTAGGATAGAAGTTGTGTTTACACTTAAAAAATTGCTTTAAAAAATTATCCCTACTGGTGGTTTGTTATTAAAAATATATGGACAAATCTACTGCCTTGGACAGGGATTTAAATAAAGGAATAAACCTTTTCTAAAGATTGCTTTGGCATTAGGAAGGTAGGGCTTTCAAACATAAACAGATGCTAATAATTATTTTCCTTACAGTTGATTGCATTTCTCTAATGTTTAAATGCTCCGAAACTCCCCTTTGCTGAATGGCTCAGCAGTGGCTCCCTGGTGACCTTGCACATATCCACGCAGGCCACGCAGACAAAGGCATATGTAAATTTTAGCGGAGTGCCCTGTGATCTTCCACAAATGCGAGAAGAAGGGAGGTCTCTGAGGAGGTACTCCAATGCCATCTCCTACTCGCCTCCCTGTCTCCACTGGCAGACTGTCACGAAACAGTTTCTCATCCCCTCCCAGGGTTCTTCGGAGGTGTGGGGCTTTGTACCCTGCCCCTCAGAACAGAGCTGCAGAATAGAAAACAGCATAGCTTCCACTTAGAACTGGCTCCCCAGCAATAGGGAAGCCCACAACTTGGGTGGCAGTCATGTGTTCTCTTTGTTTTGGTGTCGTTCTTTTCAACCCGTGGGACAAGAGCTTGGGAGCTGGCACTTTTAGCTACTCTTCCTTTCGCTGTCTATGTAAGTAATAAACTGAAACTAAGAGCGACTCGTATTTTTCTGTACTGGTTGAGCCAGTCAGAACTTGGCCTTGGCTTGTGTGTGTATCTCCAGGTTTTCTTGCTTCCAAGTACCATGCTTTGGCCATTCCTGACTCCCCCGGTGTCCCAGGAAGTGTGTGTGAAATAAGATCAAAGAGACAAGAAGCCAGCGCTGGAGGAAGGGTCTGAAAGGGAAGCTGAGGATGAGTGATGATGAGGGAGAAGGAAAGCGAGGGTGGAGTGATAGTTCCAGCCCTTTCACAATTAGCCATATGTGGGTTATCTGCTTTTTGGATTATTCACGAAGCCTCTTCCACATTTTTCAGTCCTCTGGTTAAATCAAGATGAGGGTCGCCAGGCACACAGGGGAGTGTATTGACTGCTTTTGGCACTGTTTCTGATGGATTCCAACGCATACCAAAACAAGTTTTTAGATTATGCTTTGTTTAGTATTTGCTTGCCTCTGTTCCCCACATTAGCATAGATAATAACACTGCCTGTGTATCCAGTGAAAGCATGGACTATGCTAATGAACTCATTAAAAGAATAAGTAGTTAATTAGGAAGCTATTGTCTTCACAAAGGCAGTGGAAGATAAAATATATCTTCCTATATACCCTATGTATCCTACTTAATATATACATCTCCTATGTGTCTAACGCATTGTCTGAACTCCAAATTTGTTTTGAATAGACAAGGGGGGAGGGAAACAGAGCTGAGCTGGCCATGTCAGTTAGAAATACAGCAAAGCAAACCAACGAAATGGCATTTATATTCAGAAAGCTCTATCCTAAGTACCATTCCTGGCTTCTTCCAAGGGCAGCAGTGATAATCACAGTCACAAGGTGTGATGAGAGTCAGGTCGTGGCTGACCCAGCACCCTTTCACCCATCTCCACTCTTTTCTCCTTTCCTTAAACAATATAGCAAAACCACAGAGGTTAAAAGTCCAAACTATGGAGACAGACTCCCTGCTTCAAATCCCAGCTCTGTCGCTTACTAGCTGTGTGAGTTTTGGAAAATTACCTACTCATTCTGTGCCTCAGTGTCCTTATCTATTAAATGGAAATAATGATGGAACTTATCCCACAGAGATATTGTGAAGATCAAATGAGTATGTAAAGCACACATAAATGCTACCTAAGTGTTAGCTGTCAGTCATATTATTAAGTATTTGTTGCCATTGTAACTTTTGGGATTCAATCTGACAGGTTTACTACTGTAGATCCAGCATTTAGCATAGCAAGGGCTTAATAAATATTTGTGCACCAGCTCCCCATCCTAAAGGTTAAAAGTTGAATTTATAGAGCAATACAGGCAGAAAAAGAGACGTACACTAAACATCGGTGAGGTGATCCTGAATTTTTTACCTACGAGATTAACAGAATTTGGTCCCAAATAATCAGTCTAATGGAGTTAGAATTAGAAAGACACACAGACCTAAAACAGAGACATCAAGGATAATGGTAGATATACTTACCCCAACCAACTAGACAAAATTTAAGGATATAATTTGGAATGTATATGTTGAAGACTTTGACTAGAGCAAAATACATGTGGACTGCCTCCAGGCCCATCCAAGTCAAAGAAACGAGCAGGAAGTAATGAAGTGCCACTGCAGCTGTGATGCAAAGTTCCACTCTCTGAAATGCTGACAACCAGGAATTGACCAGAAATACCAGGTTTAGCATGAGCAGTGCTGTGCACAGATTGATCAGGATTTTGGAAGGATAATCTTTGCGAAGTTTGCTAAAACAAAAACACAATGTTAAGTTACGTGGAGTCTCTTTTTTTAATCAAGTATTCTCACGTCTTATATGTGTAATAACTGAAAGAATAAAAGAACTACCTATTAAAGTTAAATTACTCATTTCACTTTACATGCTCTGAATTTTAGGGCCCCCACCCTTCTTCCAGGTACAGTAAAAATATCCTACATATAGCGACCTTCACTAACAGGAATAATATTAGCCTGTCTCCACCAGGCCGTCCCCTGTTTTCTTTCTCTTTTAGAAAGAAGGAAGGAAGGAGTTTCCTGAATACTACAATTCTATTATCAGTGCTTCAGCAGATTGGAGCTACATATTACCAAACAGTAGGATGACTATGGAAACCATTCCAAGTAGAGTTACTTGGATGTTTCCAAAGATCCCAGTGTTTAGCATCATGGAAATATGGCCTGAAATTTTACTAAGTGATCACAATTTTACTTCACAGAAACTGACCCAATATTTTCCCAAATAAAAAAAAATATGTGTTTTCCCCTTTAATTCTTTTACACTGCTGTTAAACATTTATTGATTTAAATTTTGCAATTTTCATTTTGTGTGAATGTGTTTTTTCAACTGAGATAAATTGTTAAGTGCACAAATCCTAAGAATGCAACTCAGTGAATCTTTACATATGTATACACCTGTGGAACTTCCACCACGATCAAGAGGTAGAATATTTTCAACACCCCAGAAGGCTTCTTTGTGCTTCTCCCATTCAATAACCAACCCCCCGACCCCCGACCAGAGGTAACCAATATTCTCAATTCTATCTTTATAGATGTAGTTTTACCTGCACTTGGAACTTTATATAAACTTGAACATACAGTATGCCCTCTTATTTTTCTGGCTTCTTTTGCTCAACTCTATTATGTCTATGAGACTTAGCTATTATGTTGTATTGCATGGAAGTAATTCATTCTTTTTCACTGCTGTGTATGTAGCATTCCATTTTACTAATATACCATAATTTATTCATCCAGTCAACTGTTAATGTACATTGACTGGGGTTGTTTCTAATTTAGAGTTACTATGACTGAAACTGCTATGAATATTCTTATATATATCTTTCAGATGACATATGCACTCCTTTCTCTTGAATACATACCTAAGAGTGAAGTTTCTGGGTCAATGGTAAGATGTATATTTATCTTCAGTGGGTATTGCCAAAAATACCTACAGTTTTCCAAAGTGTCAGTGCCATTTTACATTCCCACCAGCAATGTATAAGAGTTCCAGTTGTTCCACATCCTTGTTGACACTTGCTATTGTCAGTATTTTTAATTTTAGCCATTCTGGTGAATTCAAGGTGAGTTATGCACATAGAAGTGCATCATTGTGGTTTTAATTGGCATTTCTTTGATGAGTAATCATGTTGAGAACATTGTCAAATGGCTTAGGCATGGATATCCTCTTTTGTGAGGTGCCTTTTCAAGTCTTTTGTTCATTTTCAAATTGTATTGTTCACTTTTTGCATTTTTATTTGTAGGAGTTCTTTATATATTCTACATATAAGTTCTTTATCAGATATATGCATTGTGAGTATGGAAACCCAATCTATGGTTTGTCTTTTCACTTTAATTGTGTCTTTTGATTAAAGAAATTCTTAATAATGTCCACTTTATAAACTTTTTCTTTGTGGTTAGTGTTCTCATTTTCTGGTAGAGAAATATTTTCCTATCTTAACTTTCTTGCTTTTTAAAAATCCAATTACAATATTTTCTTTTCAGAGGGGCCTTGGTTGTTTTGTTTTTAACCTGTCCACTTCATAATCAAATGGATCTGATCTCTTCCTATTGTGATTTCATCATGAAATAAACAAGGTTATAATGACAACAACATCCATTAAACCAGATTAAACTTACTCAAAGCAAGGCTGTATCAACTTACTGAAAAGCTATGTATGTTGCTATTGCAATTCCCAGGAAAATGGAGGAGATTCCACATCCGGTGTATGTTATAAGCACTAATACCCGTTCATTCACTGCATCCACTGTAGACCTGGATAAATCCTAGGGAACACAATATGTTGTATTTTATACATTTACCAGAGCAAGATTATGGCAAAATGCTTCCAATGTTCACTGACAAGAGGTTCCCAGGATATAAAACATCTCTGCTATAGCGCTTATAAAACCAGATTATGTGAATGGATATATGCAGGACCATATATTGTTTGCGGAGTATGCCTAGTGCAACTTACTGTGTATATGGCATGGAGAGCCCTCAACAGCATTGGAAGAACATTTAGTCCTTGGTTTCATTGTCATTAACATGTTCCACCTTTAAAAACATAACCGAAGGCCGGGCGCGGTGGCTCACGCCTGTAATCCTAGCTCTCTGGGAGGCCGAGGTGGGCGGATCGTTCTGAGCTCGGGAGTTCGAGACCAGCCTGAGCAACAGCAAGACCTCATCTCTAGCAAAAATAGAAAGAAATTAATTGGACAGCTAAAAATACATATAGCAAAAATTAGCCGGGCATGGTGGCACATGCCTGTAGTCCCAGCTACTTGGGAGGCTGAGGCAGTAGGATCGCTTGAGCCCAGGAGTTTGAGGTTGCTCTGAGCTAGGCCGACGCCACGGCACTCGCCCCAGGCAAGAAAGTGAGACTCTGTCTCAAAAATAAAAAAAGAAAAAAAAAGAAAATAGCAAACCAGGATTTGAAAGTATTGTTATATCTATGCTCAAGGATATAAAGGAAAATATTCTTGTATGCATAAGCAGATAAGAAATCTTAGCATAAAACTAGAAACTAATCCAGGACAACATAGGGAGACCCTGGTCTCTACAAAAAGTAGAAAACTTAGCCAGGTGTGGTGGCACACATCTGTGGTCCCAGCTTCTTGAGAGACTAAAGCAAAACAATCTGTTGACCCCTGGAGTTTCAGTGAGCCATAATGACACCACTACACTCTACCCCAGGCAACAGAGTGAGAACCTGTCTCCAAAAAATAAATAAATAAATAGAAACGATGAAAAATAGCCAAATGAAAATTGCAGAAGTAAAAATATATATCTGAAATTTTAAAACACAAAATGTAGGTTTAACAGCAGATTGAAAATGGCAGAAGTATCAGTTGAACTTGATGATATTATGAATATAAATTGTCCAATTATATTAAACAGAGAAGAAAAAAGATTAGGGAGTGAGAAGGGAAAGGAGAGAGCTTCAGTGACTTGTGGAACAGTATCAGAAGGACTAAATACATGTAATTGGAGTCTCAGATGGATAGAAGAGAAAGAATTTGACAGAAAAAAATAATGTGACTAAATAATGGCAGATATTTTCCATATTTGGTTAATGACATAAATGTACCTACCAATTCAAAAAGTACAATGGGCCAGGCGTGGTGGTTTAGGCCTGTAATCCTAGCACTTTGGGAGGCTGAGGTGGGAGGATCACTTGAGATTAGATATTGGGAGACCAGACTGAGCAACATAGTGAGACCCCATCTCTATAAAAAATAGAAAAATTAGCTATGCATGGTGGCATGCATCTGTAGTCCCAGCTACTTGAAAGGCTGAGGCAGGAGAATAGCTTGAGCCCAGCCCAGGAGTTTGAGGCTGCAGTGAGCTATGATGATGCCACTGTACTCTAGCCCAGGCAGCAGAGCAAGACCCTATCTCAAAAAAAAAGAAGAAAAGAGTACAGTGAACCCCAGGCACAGTAAATACAAAGACAACCACAACTGATTGTAATCAAATGCTAAAAATAAGAGGAAGTCCTACAGAGAAAAATGACATTATTCAGGGTACATTAAGAATTAGAATTTACTTATCAGAACCAGTGGTGGCTTGGAGGATAAGGGATTATCTTTAAATTGCTATAGAAAAAAGAATCAACCAGAATTCTATATACAATGCAAATGTTCTGTTGGAATGACGTGAAATCAGTACATTTTCAGAAAAACAAATACTCGAATTTGTCACTAGCAAACTTTAACACCATAAAAAATGATAAAGGAAGCTCTTCAAACTGGATGGAAGTGATAGATGCATATTTAGCTCTTAAGGAAGAAATAAAGATCAGTGGAAATGCCAAATATAGGTAAATGTAGACGAATTTTTTTCTTCTTAATTTTGTTGAAATATAACTATTAAAACAAAATTTATAACACTTTGTGGGATTTATAGAGTATATATTTTAATATATATGACAACTATAATAAAAAGGATGGAGGCCAGGCACAGTAGCTCATGCCTCTATAATCCTAGTGCTCTGGAAGGCTGGGATGGGAGGATCACTTAAGGTCAGGAGTTCAAGGCCAGCCTGAGCAAGAACAAGACCCTGTCTCTACTAAACATAGAAAAAACTAGCCGGGCATGGTGGCACACGACTATAGTCCCAGCTACTCAGGAGGCTGAGGCAAGATCGCTGAAGCCCAGGAGTATGAGGCTATGCTGTTGCCACTGCATTCTGGCTGGAGTGACAAAGCAAGAATCTCTCAAAAAAAAAAAAAAAATCAAAAGCATGGAGAGATGTATAGATAGAGCTATCTCCTTGCAAAACTTATCCTTTTATCTGACAGGGTACAATAATAACTAAGTAGATTCTGAAACAGATATTTATTATGATCACTGGAGAAAATGCAAAGAGGTCTACCTAAAAAGAAGATAGAGATATTTAAAAAATTTAATTTTCTAAAAAATATTTCATTAACCCAAATAAGGCAGGAAGAAGTAATGAGAAACAAAAATCAGAGGGAATAAGAAGATGGAAAACCTGGAGTAATCCATACCAATAACTAATTAAACATAAACAGTTTAAATGCTCATGTTAAAAGACATATTTTGTCAAACTGGATAAAAAAGCAAGATCCAACTAGCCAAAAGAACCCGGCCATAAAGATAAAGGCACAGGGCCAGGCAAGGTGGTTCACACATGTAGTACCAGCACTTTGGGAGGCTGAGGCAGAGGATCTCTTGAGGTCAGCAGTTCGAGACCAGCCTGGACAACATATCCAGACCCTGTCTGTACAAAAAATTTAAAAATTATCTTGGCATGGTGGCACATGCTTATAGTCTTAGCTACTCCGGAGAATGAGGCAGGAGGATTGCTTGAGCCCAGGAGTTTGAGATTACGGTGAGCTGTGATTGCACCACTATACTCCAGCCCAGGCAACAGAGCGAAACCTTGTTCTCCAAAAAAACAGAAAAGTAGATGAAGACACAGAGATTGAAAGTAAAAGGACTGGAAATGTTACACCAAGCAAACAATATACATACGAAGCAGGAGTATGCGTATTAATAGCAAATAAGCAACACAGTGTTACCAGATCTGAAGAAAAAACAAAACATTTCTTTCTACTCTCACACACACTAAACACACTTCTGAAACCAGATTAGTTGGGGGTTTTCCCCCATGTGTAAAACAGTTCTTCAGCCGACACCAACTAGGTGTCCTATAATTTAACTCAGTTTTTTTTGTTTGTTTGTTTGGGAGGTTTTGTTTGTTTGTTTGTTTTGGGATTTGTTTTGTTTTTTAGGTTTTGGTCGTTGCCCGAGTTAGAGTGCAGTGGCGTCATCCTAGCTCACTGCAGCCTCCAACTCCTGAGCTTAAGCAATCCAGCTGCCTCAGCCTCCCAAGTAGCTGGGACTATAGGAATGCACCACCACACCCAGCTAATTTCTATAGAGAAGGCGTATCGCTGTGTTGCCCAGTCTGGCCTCAAACTCCTGGCCTGAAGCAGTCCTCCTGCCTCAGCCTCCCAAAATGCTAGGATTACAGATGTGAGCCACTGCTCAGCCTTTAACTCAGTTCTTGAACTCCCAACCTCGAGCGATCCTCCCGCCTCGGCCTCCCAGAGTGCTAGGATTACAGGCGTGAGCCACCAAGCGCGGCCATCATCCTTTAACTCAGTTCTGACACTAGCTGGAGATAGCATCAGATCCCCTAGATTAAGGGCTCAGTCCTATAAAACTGCCTTCCACTTCAGATGCCAATCACAAATAGTAAATTGTCACCTGTACTTCTGACCAATTAGCTATAAATTGAGGGTTCCAATCCCCTCCTCACGTTTGATTAATTTGATAGAGCAGTTACACAGAATTCAGGAAAACACTTTACTTATATTTACCAATGTATTTATGAAGGATTTAAGGCTGGCCGGTCTCAAGAGGCTCACGCCTATAATCCCAACACTTTGGGAGCTGAAGTGGAAGGATCGCCTAAGGCCAGGAGTTCAAGACCAGCCTGGGCAACATAGCTAGACCTCTTCTCTACAAAAAGTAAAAATGAAAAAAATTATTTAAGTAGATAATATAGGATATAATAAAGGATACAGATGAGGAGCCAAATGAAGAGGCTGATAGGGCAAGGTCTGAAAGGGTCCCAAGCTCAGGAGCTTCTGTGCCTTTGGAGTTAGTATACCCACACTCTTGGCTCGCAGATGTTTTTGCCAATCCAGAAGTTTTCCAGACTCCATGGTTCAGGGATTTTTATGAAGGCTTCGTCACATAAACATGATCAATTTATTAAATTGATTTCCATCCAGATCCTACAATTGAGTGTCTGAGAACAAAAAGATCCATTCCCAATCTCTCTTTTTACTGTGGAGAACAGGGTGTGGGGCTGAAACTTTAAGCTTGTAATCACAGCTTGGTCTTTCTTGACCAGCCCCATCCAGGAGTCTACCAAGAGTGCCCCTCATTAGAGCAAAAGATGCTCCTGTCACCCGGGAAATTCCAAGGGGTGTAGGAGTTCTGTGTCATGAACCAGGGCCAGAGACCAAATATTAGAACAAAAGATTTTCCTAGTACCCTTATCTTCAAGGGTAGTGGGAGCTCTGTCTCAGGAACCAGGATGAAGACCAATATTAGAAGAAAAGATTCTCCTGGCACCCGTGTAGCTCAGGAAATTACAAGAGTTTTAGGAGTTCTATGCCAGAAAACGTAGACAGAAACCCATATGTATATGTTTCTTATTATTTAATACCAAAAATAAAGAGAGAATTTATAATGATAAAGTGGTCCTTTCATAAGAAAGATACAACTATTATAAATGTTTATGTGGTTAATATAGAGCTTCCAAATAAATTAACCACTTTACTCCAGCTAAACATCAAAGAAACAGCTATTACCCCTGAAAACCTTAAATAAAAATGTATATCCTTAAATAAAAATGTTCCTTGACAGGAACAAGGGAAAGAAAAAAAAATATGTATATATAAAGACGAATCTCCAAGCAAGGAATAATATACAAGAATTAGAATTGCAATTTGAAGCACACAAATGAAGGTAGACCTTAAGTGTGTCTGAACAACATAGGGAAAGCCTGAGGTTTTACTGGGCAAAAGAGGAAGGTTATGTAAGTTGTTTTGAAAGAAAGGTCATTCGTGCAGTTCTGATTGGAGAGTGGCAGCAGTTACTAGGTAATATTTAGTTTTATTAAAGCTGCAGTTAAGTCTTTGTGGTTTTTAGGTTGAATTGCAAAAACGGTTCCTGGATCAGGGACCTGGATGCCTTTTCCAGTGGCCTCCCAAATCCATTTTAGTTTGGTATGACATAAATGACTCTATTTTGTATAATCAACTTTCATTCCCCACCCACAGTCACACCAGCAGAAACCCATTGGGGAGCTTCAACTTCCATCCCCACCTAACAGTGGTAAGATGTCCTTCCCTCTACCTCCTGCCACTGGCATAGTGTCAAAGGAAGTCTAGGAGAGTAAGGACTTTTATCAATACCCAGCAGTAATGTGGCCATCCCACCACGATGTTACTGGAAACCACTTTAAGAGTTGGAACTCACCATTCCTAAGCAGTAATGAGCAGCCTCCCTTCCGACAACACATAGGTTTCAGTGGAGGGAAAGTAGGGAATTTGTAATTTTACCTCCAGTTGGCAGTAAGGAAGCAGCTTTACCCCTTCGCCTGCTGGAGTAGTTTTAGAAAAAGCCAGCTTAAATAGAAGATATGTATAAAATCCATAATGTCATAATACTACAAAAGTGTTTAGGTTTGAATTTAAAATCATATGCCATACCAAGAACCAGGGAGAACTAAAACTATATCAAAAAAACAATATATGCCAACACTAAGATGTTCTAATTATATGACAGATTTTAAAGCAGCTGTGATAAAACTACTTTTAATGAGGCTGGGCGAAGGTGGCTCACATCTGTAATCCTAGCACTGTGAGAGACCAAAGCATGAAGATCTCTTGAGCCCAGGAGTTTGAGACCAGCCAGGGCAACAACGAGAACCCCATCTCTACAAAAAATATTAAAAATTAGCTCAGCATGTTGGCGCATGCCTGTGGTTCCAGCTACTGGGAGGCTGAGACAAGAGGATCTCTTGAGCCTGGGAGTTTGAGGCTGCAGTGAGCCGTGATGATGCCACTACACTCTAGGTTGGGCAGCAGAAGGAGACCCTGTGTCCCTCCCCCCCCCCAAAAAAAAAAGAAAAGAAACTCCCTAGAAATTTTATAACTGAAATGAAAAGTTCAGGGATAGACTCAGCAGCAGAATGAAGGGGACAGAGGAAAGAATCAGTAAACTAGAAGATGAAATAATAGATATGACTCAGTGTTACAACGGAGAAAATAGACTTGAAAATGAGAAGTCTGAGGAACCTATGAGGATATGATTAAAAAGCTAACGTTTGTTTCATCTGAGTCATGGAAGGAGAGAATAAAGGGCATAGATGAAAAGTACTGTAATAAATAATGGCTGAAAACTTCCCAAATTTGGGAGGAGACATAAATCTATGTATTAAAGAAGATGAGCAAACTCCAAACAGGATAAACTGAAGGAAATATATGCTAATACACATTATAGTCAAACTTTAAGATGCTAACGACAAAAGAATTGTAAGACAATGAGAGAGAAATTACCGCTTTAGAGGTAAAACATCTCAGATGGCTGCAGATTTCTCATCTGAATTCATGAAGGCCCAGAGGAAGTGACTGTATTTTTCACATTCTGGAAGAAAAGAACTGTCAACCCACAATCCTCTGTCCAATGAAAATATCTTTCAGGAATTAAGAAATCAAGGCATTCTTAGATTAAGGAAAACTAAGAGAGTTCATTGCCAGTAGGCCTACCTGGTGGGTAAAGGAAGTTCTGTGAACAGAAAGGAAACAAAAGAAGGAACTTTGGAACATCAAGAAGGAAGAAGGAATACACTACCCAAAAATAAGGATGTAGGCCTGGCGCTGCGCCTCACGCCTGTAATCCTAGCACTCTGGGAGGCCAAGGCGGGTGGATCTCTCAAGGTCAGGAGTTAGACACCAGCCTGAGGAAGAGCGAGACCTCGTCTCTACTAAAAATAGAAAGAAATGATCTGGAGAACTAAAAATATATGTAGAAAAAATTAGCCGGGCATGGTGGCGCATGCCTGTAGTCCCAGCTACTCGGGAGGGTGAGGCAGGAGGACCACTTGAGCCCAGGAGTTTGAGGTTGCTGTGAGCTAGGCTGACGCCACGGCACTCTAGCCAGGGCAACAGAGCCAGACTCTGTCTCAAAAAAAATAAAAATAAAAATAAGGATATATACAATAGGCTTTCCTTCTCCTCTTGAGTTTTCTGAATTATATTATAACTCTTTACCCATTAAATAATAATTCCCATTCCCCCTTCCCCTCAGCTCTTGATAATCTTTGTTCTTTCTGTTTCTGTCTCTTTGAAATGAACTATTCTAGGTACCTCAGATAAGTGGAATTATATGATATTTGTTCTTTTATGCCTACCTTATTTTCATTTAGCATAATGTCTTTAAGGTTCATATGTGTCATTATACAGTCATACATTGCTTAATGATGGGGATAGGTTCTCAAAAATTTGTTGTTATTTCATCATTGTGCAAACATCCCAGAGTGTACTTACACAAACCTAGGTAGTATAGCCTGCCACATACCTATTGCTTCTAGGTTACATCCTGTGCAGCATGTTACTGTACTGCATATGGTAGGCAGTTGTAATATGATGGTAAGTATTTGTTCAAATACTAAACATAATCTAAACATAGAAAAAGTACAGTCACAATATGACATAATAGATTTTTTAAAAAGTATACCCATAGGCCAGGCGCGGTGGCTCACGCCTGTAATCCTAGCACTCTGGGAGGCCGACGTGGGAGGATGGTTTTGAGTTCAGGAGTTCGAAACCAGCCTGAGCAAGAGCGAGACCCCGTCTTTACTAAAAAAAAAAGGAAGAAATTAGCTGGACAACTAAAAATATATATAAAAAAAAAATTAGCTGGGCATGGTGGCGCATGCCTGTAGTCCCAGCTACTCGGGATGCTGGGGCAGGAGGATCACTTGAGCCCAGGAGCTTTAGGTTGCTGTGAGTTAGACTGACACCACGGCAATCTAGCCTGGGCAACAGAGTGAGACTCTGTCTCAAAAAAAAAAAAGAAAAAAAAGTATACCTGTATAGGGCACTTACCATGAATGGAGCTTACAGGGCTGGAAGTTGCTCTGGGTGAGTCAGTGAGTGAGTAGTGATCATGAAGGCCTAGGACATTACTGAACACTATTGTTGACTTTAGAAACACTGCATACTTTGGCAACACTAAATTTATTTTTAATATTTCTTCAATAATCTTTGCTTACTGTAACTTTTTTACTTCATAAACTTTTTTTTAACTTGTTGACTGTTTTGTAATAACTTAGTTTAAAACAGAAACACATTGTTCATCTGTACAAAAAAATTTTCTTTAAGTTCTTATTCTATAAGCTTTATTATATTTTTAAATTTTTTGTTTTTTATATTTTTAAAGTTTTTTGTTAAAAACTAAGACACACACACACATTAGCCTAGGCCTATACTGGATCAAGATCATCAATACCACTGTCTTCCACCTCCACATTTTGTCCCACTGGAAGGTCTTCAGGGTCAGTAATATGCATGAAGCTATCACCTCCTATGATAACAATGCCTTCTTCTGGAAGGTCTCCTGAAAGACCTGCCGGAGGCTGTTTTACACTTAAGTTTTTTTTAAATGAGTAGGAGTATACTATAATATAATGATGAAAAGCATAGTATAGTAAATACATAAAGCAGTAACAAACTAGTCTTTTATTATCAAGTATTATGTACTGTACATAATTATACGTGCTATACTTTTACATGACTGGCAGTGAAGGAGGTTTGTTTTATACCAGCATCCCCACAAACTGGTGGTTTGAGTAATGCATTACACCAACTAGGAGGAAGTTTTTAGCTCCATTATAGTCTTTTTTTTTTTTTCGAGACAGGTCTTCCTCTGTTGCCTGGACTAGAGTGCCATGGCGTCAGCCTACCTCACAACAACTTCAAACTCCTGGGCTGAAGAAATCCTTCTACCTCAGCCTCCCGAGTAACTGGGACTACAGGCATGCACCACCATGCCCAGCTAATATTTTCTATATATTTTTAATTGTCTGGCTAATTTCTTTGTATTTTTTTAGAAGAGATGGGGGTCTTGCACTTGCTCAGGCTGGTCTTGAACTCCTGACCTCAAGCATCCTCCCTCCTCAGCCTACCAAAGTGCTAGAATTACAGCTCCATTATAGTCTTAATGGGACCACTATTACAATGTATGTTCCCTCGTTGACCAAAACATCTTTATGCAGCACATGACTATAAGAATGTCATTCTTTTTTAAGGCTGAATAATATTCATATATATAAACACACACAAAAATACATTTTGTTTGTCCATTTGTCTGCTGATGGACATTTTTGTTGTTTTCATCTTTTGACAATTGTGAATAATGCTGCTGTGAACATTGGTCTATAATTTTCTGTTAGAGATTCTACTTTCAGTTGTTTTGTGTATATATACCCAGAAGTGGAATTTATGTGTCATGTAAGTCTACATTTAATTTTTTGGAAGCTGCCGTACTGTTTTCCACATTGGCTGTACCATTTTACATCCCCACCAGCAATTCACAAGTGTTTGAATTTCTCTACACATTTGCCAAGACTTGTTATTTTCTGGGTTTTTTAAAAAAATAACCAACCTTAGGAGTGTGAGGTAGTATAATATCTCATTATGGTTTTGATTTGCATTTGCCTGATGATTCGTGCTGTTGAGCATCTTTTCGTGTATTTTTTGGCCATTTGTAAATCTTTGGAGAAATGTCTTTCAGGTGCTTTGCCCATTCGTGAATTAGGTGGTTTGTTTTTTTGGTCTTGAGCTTTAGGAATACTTTGTATTAATATATTCTGGATAATAATGCCTTCTCAGATACGTGATATGTAGGACAGTATTTTTATGACGTGATGAGCCAAAATGCATAAAAGCTGAAGGAAAAGATGTGTAAATTTAATTGCATTACCCCATATTGTACAGAGCAGCTCCAGTAATCAGTGTTGAATGTGGTTCTTAACAACTATGTTAGAGGTACAGATTTATTAATCAACTGATTGACAGAGTCTTGCTCTGTTGCCTGGGCTAGAGTGCCATGGCATCATCATAGCTCACAAAAATCTCAGGCTCCTGGGCTCAAGCAATCCTTCTGCCTCAGCCTCCCACATAACTGGGACTACAGGTATCCACCACCACACTCTGCTAATTTTTTCTATTTTTAGCTGCCCAGGTAATTTCTTTCTATTTTTAGTAGAGACAGGCCTCTCGCTGAGGCTGATATTGAACTCATGACCTCAAGCGATCCTCCTGCCTCAGCCTCCCAGAATGCTAGGATAACAGGTGTGAGCCACCATGCCTGGCCAGAGGTACTGATTTTTAAGTAAGGTTTAGGAGGCAAAGGACATAATTTTGGTAGAGAGGTTTCATTATTAAGTAGGAGGAATGACACATGAAAATGTAAAAGCAAGAAGGAGCAAGTTGTGTTTAAGAAATTGTGCTCAAGAAGAGTAAATTTCAGGAAACAGTTGGTGTTTAAAAGTGTTAAATGAGTACAGTTAGTGGAATCCTGTGAAGCTATACCATGGGATATATACTTTTCATCCATTTATTCAGCAAATATTTATTCAGTACTCTTTGATCTGGCAGTTTTCTAGATGCTTTGGGTACGTCAATAAACACAAAGTGAAGATCGTTGCCTTTGTGGAGATTACTTTCTTCTGTTGGAGCATTAAAGTCATAATACCTCGATCTTTCTGGGTCTCACCTATTTTTCCTCAGGCCGAAAAAAACCAGAAACTTGAATTCTACTAATGTTTTGTTTAGTGAATTTTTGTTTTTGTTTTTTTTGTAGAAACAGGGTTTTACTACATTCCCTCGGCTGGTCTCAAACTACTTGCCTTAAGGGATCCTCCCACCTTGGCCTCCCAAAGCACTGGGATTACAAGCATGACCACCCACACTTGGCTATTTAGTGAAATTTGAACAGTTTTATCTTGGTGCCTTTGTTCATTATTTATAACCCATTCAACAGCATGAATTTCATTCAGACACTACCACTTTCAAAGAACTGCTACTACAGCTTTTCTTTGGGGAATATAGGAAAGACTTACACAGAATAACAAAACGTTTAAATATTACGTATTTGTAGAATGATATTTAATCCAGTACTCAGATTATTAAACTGAGCCTTTTCTGAAGGAAGTCACTATATTGTAAAAAATCCAAATTTTTGACATTTTAGGATATCCTCTCAGAATAGGAAAGAAGCAAGGTCATTGTCTTTCTACTTTTTATTGAGTACTTTCCTCCCCTTTGGTTTCCTCATTTGCTTAGGTACCTTACAATGGAGTGATTTTGTGGAGATTTTTCCACCTCTACAACCTTTTATTTCCCCTTTATATTAGGTCATGAAATATGAAATGTCTGATTTTTGAATCAAAAGTTCAGTGTATTATATCTCAAAAAAGAAGCAGTACAATTAAAGTACATGCCTAAACTATTGACACAGTTTTGCCATTTTTTTTTTTTTTTTTTTTTTTTTTTTTAAAGTGTAGCACGTTGTTGCCCTGGGGAGCGTTAGTGCCGGGGCGGCAGCCTAGCTAACACCAACCCCACACACCTGGGCTCAACCG
>CAUYSK010010685.1:0-55350 GCA_963575035.1 Avahi laniger
AACTTTCTTTTTCTTTTTGTTTTTCAGTGTCTATGGGTTCTTTGTAGGTTTCTTATGATTATTAGTCAATTGTGGATTGGGCCAATTCTTTTTAAACAATAGTGTGAAAAACAGGTTCCTGTCAAAAAAATACCTCATCAACTATATTATTCCCTTAGCCCGGGAAGCATAGAACCACTCTCTTTTAGGAGTTGTGTCAAGGGGTTCCCTTTGTTTAGTGCTCCCTGTGTGCTTTGATCTGGTGGTCTCCAGATCTCCTCCGTATTCTTCCCACATAACCTCTGGAAAGGATTTAAGCTAGGATGCTGGGTTGCAGATATGAGAAAACGAATGTCAGACTTTCTTTGTCCCCTTCAGCCACATATCACTTGACATTTAGCAATATCAATCCGGATTGCTACCAGGGGATTTTTAAATTTTTACCTGGCCCATCTATGCTTCTAAATCTCATTGCATTAAGAAAATGATCATTAGAGAAACCATTTGGAGCTATGTAACTTATTTTAAGGAAACCTGTATTCAACTTTAGACTTAAGGAACTTTCCAAACTTGGACTGAGGGGGGTAGGGGGGTAAGGGCAACATGCATAACCTAAACATCTGTACCCCCATATTATGCTGAAATAAAAAAAAAAAGAACTTTCCATGATTTAAGTTCAAACAAATATCCAGTGTTTATAGTTTTATGGTTTGGGGATATACATATACATTTATAATTTATTATATACTTACTATTAATAATTAAATATAATATAATAATTTTATGCATTGTCTTCTATTCTTTGATTATGATGATTTTTAATTAAAGCCATTGCTAACTCTTTTAAAATCCATAATTTCTCTGTATCCTTAAAATGTGGAAAGATAGCTTGTCAAACTGAGCTTTTTTTTTTTCACTTATAGCTTACCTTTCTGGACTCTATTATTGAATTTGTCTTTTCTTATAAAGACAAACTTTATAGAAACTTTCTGATAAAGTTTTTAGCATACAATAAATAATAATTTATATATATATAATATACATGTATATTATATATATAGTTTCTGCCCTCGACCATGTTATTTCTTTGTCTACAAGGTTTCTCATCTCCCTTACCTACTAGGGAAATTTTAGTTTTTAATACATTTTCCACATTAGTCAAAAGACTCATGTCTATATTTCCACCACATATTTTACATCAATAATTTTTATAGTATCTCACTACATCAGCAATTTTTTAAAAACTATTTATCCCCTATATTTTTTGAAAATTCTTTTCTTTTAAAGTAGCCTATCATTATGACACACATATAGCAGGCAAATAATAAGTATTCTCTTGATAAATACACTAATTATTAAATTTTGTTGGACCAATAACATAATCTACATGAATTCAAGTGGCAACATGAATATATCCTCTCTCTGCTCAAGTCTTATATGCATCTTTTCTAATTTTCTATACTATAAATAATAAATACTATATATCTTTGTTTTGCCTTCAACTTTATTGTTCCTTTGGTATATAATGCTTCTCCTTATCTATTTACCAGAGAATTTTTAGTTTTTATTTTATCCTTCAATTCACGTATGAAGAATTAGCATATCTTAGGGAGGGTAAATACTTCTAGGTCACATGAAAAACCAAATTCTAAAAAAATAACTGATCAGAACTTTTCTATTTGAGAACTACAAATATAAAATTATTCTGATAATATTTTTAAAAGGAGCCATTCAAATTGATTGCAGGTATCTCATAGAAAAAATATCTAGTTTAACTGATTTAATGTGTTTCCCTTCAAAGAACTCATGTTACCAACTATAATTCTCAAGACCACACTACCATCAAGAACAATAAAATACAGTGCACAATGAAGGAACAATGTCACATACAAAAACAATATACCATATATTTTTGTGAAAAATATTTCCTCCTGACTGACACAAACACTTGTGTCCTCATACTATCCTCTATAAACCGAAGTATTTCCCTTCTGTCATTTAAAAATAAATTAATCAAAAGAAAAGTTGCTTTGTCCCTCAATCTTCACATTGGCAGAACATTGAATTGTGAAAAAGATGGTTTTTAATAGAATGAAGCAATTTACACAGCATTGCAAACATATTAGCATATTTGCAGGGTAATTCATTAATGCAAATGTGCAGCACACTTCTCTAATCATAAGTGTGTAACAGCTGGGTCTTTGCAAAATAAGTTGGTACCCTCCATAGTATAAAATATAAAACAATACAGACAACTAATTTGAATCAACATGTTTTCACATGGCATGTTACGGTGGGAATCTTAATGATCTTCTACCTGGATTGTTTGTCTAAGTCTCCCATTTTTTTGTTCTATAGTGTGTGGATATGAGCTATACTGAGGATAATTTGAGACTAATTACTAACCATGTCAATGGCAATTCTGCAATAATCAACTATATTTTCTCTTTCGAAAGATCTTTTCTTAGATAATGACAATGAAACTAAAGCTATTACAGGCTGTTCCTTGGTTCTTTGTTCGTAACGATATTTTATTTCCCTACAACAAAGAATCATTCAATCATAAATAAAAATGTAAGACTTTATTTGCAATGAAAATAGATGGTGAGGGTGAAAACGGGAGACTAAGGTAGCAAGGTGTATAAGGGAAGAACTCAGTCCTAATTATTACTTTATTTATAAAATGAACTTAAAGCAATGAAGAGGCAAGTGTAGTGTGTGCTAAATGAGCTACTTAGATAAATATTTACTATTGCAATATCTTGCTTTTCTTATATTATATTTCAGCATTCTTGTAGAGTAACTTGCACAATAACCTCCTAAGTACAGCTTTAAACTTTATTACTTATTTAGGAGATATTTCTTTAAATCAAGTCTTTGCAGTGAAAGAACAAGGAAAACAAACTGGAACTGATTAATTTATAGCAGATGCAATATTTCCACATCAGTTTAGTAATTCTCATTGTGAGATAACTGATGATTATAATGTTTTTACACCATATTGGATTAACAATGTTTTCAATTTTAAAAATCTCCTTAGATTTTAACTTCCAGTTGACAATCGATTCCCAAGGCACTAAATTGTACTAAATTATACATATTTTACTAAATATGTAAAACTGTTAAATTTAATCAAAGTTTTCTTCAGGAGAACAATATTCTTCTAGTATATTTGGAATATCTAATTAGATGTTTACCTGAAGAGAAAGTGGAGATTACATAAAAAATTTATTTTAAGAAAATAGAGACACTATGTACAGCAAGAGTATGGTATATTAGAATCTTTTATGAAATAGCTTTTGGTTTATTGGAAACCATTGTACCTAAATAGCTAGGTTTAATGATTAGAACAATCAACCTCTTTTATACATCATTCGGTTAAAATAGTTTATTGTTTAGTCACTGATTTTGTTACTAAATTGAGTTTAGTGAAGTAAAAATACAGATGGAACAACTGAAGCGTATGTTCCATGAAACTTGACCTATATGGAAATGAAGATTTGGTATATAGCTCATCAGTAAAAACTGAGAATGTTCTTGGGTAGAAAAATTGCAAGCCAGTACCCAAAGGCAATTGCCAGAATCCCACATAAAATGATAAATTAAAAATGCTACACCATTTTTTCTTTTATTTTTAATCTCAAATACAATCATTTAGAGATGCTTTCCACACTTCACCCCATGGCAAGCAAAAATATAGGAATAAAAAACAGAAATTATTTTATACACCTTTTTCCTGAAAGATGCAGCTTTTTTTTTCTTAATATTACAACAAAGTGTGGAATCCATCTGAAAGTAATATGGTCTTGTCTAAAACATTCAAGAAGCAAATTTGAATAGGCTATCAATGGGCAAAGTTAGCAATGGATTGAAACATATCAAATTTTGTTTAAATTTGAGAGATTATTATTGATATTAAGAAACAAGAACAGCAACAAAAATCTGATTGTCAGATTCACCTTTAGAAGAAAACAGAATTGGCTCATTACTTTGGAAATTGTTAAAAGAAAAAAGGGGGGATGGAGGGGAGAGGGAAGAGTAATCAAGAATTTTTCGTATTTTTATACAAGAACTGTAATTTAGAGTAAACATACCACAATCTATGCATTAGTTCTTCCAACCACCAAATGTATCATACTTGAATATGACCAAGTTCTTATACCTAAGTACCAATTTACAGAGAATCTGGAGGGAGAAAACTTGTTAAATAACATCCTGGGGATGCAATTGTCAAAATCCACAGTGTGACAAAATCTACAGGAAAAATACTTTGCTTTTTTCAATCATAACAATAACAACATAAAAACAAGGAGAGAAGCAGAAGAGATGATTGAGATTTAAAGGGAGATTCTAACATGTCGGTCAGTTACAAGATATAGAACTTATCTGTATCCCACTTAAGAACTATAAGGCAATTGATAAAATGTGAATACTGAATGAATATTTGACACTGTTGATGAATTACTAGAAATTTAAGTATGAAATGGTATTTGGAACATATTTTTAAAAATTAACAAATTCTTTAGTTACATGATGAAGTATTTAGAAATGAAGTGATATGATATCTGGGATTTTGAATCAACTTTATTTTGGACAGCTAGTTGCAGCTATAGGTAAAAATGAGATTAGATGGAAAATTGATCATTTTGTAGCTCAGTGATGGGTGTATGGGAGTTCATTATTTGATATGTTTTTTCTTTTTATTTTTATATAGATTTGAAATTATCTACAATAAAATTTTAAGAAATAGAGAATTCTTGTATCCTTAACAAAGAGGTATCTGTAAACAATGTGGTCTATGGTGAATGAAGTCACTTCTGCCCTGTGAGCACTTGCAGACTTTGAAATGCTGGAGCTTCTGGAAGGGATAAGAAACACGGTCTCAGGTTGCATGTGTGAAGAGTTGGAAATGAGAGCCCTCCAAAAAACTGTAATCACATCAAAAAGATGAACTGGAGAAAGTGCACCTTCTAGGACAAGGAAGCAGCAGGGAAATGAAATTCCTTGGTTTTGCCCTGAATCTGAGTGGATATGGAAGGACAATTTATTTATTATAATAAATACCAAAAGAAAGCTAACAGACAAACTTAGACGGTGTTACTTACATTCCATAAGATGACCGTCACTGGTCAGTGCATTTAAAAATTAAATAAAAAGAATGAGGAATCATAATTTTCATTCTAAAAAGTTCCCCAAGTGATATTTACGGACGTCAAAATTGTAGAAACTCTGATTTTAAAAACTCCAGCAAAGGAAAAAAAAAAAGACAAAGATGATAAAGAAAGACAATGTGGCAGAATTTTTGTTAAGTGTTAAATCGGGTAAAGGATACATGATTTATTGTACCATTATTTCTACTTACATATGCTTTAGAGAATTTTAAAATTAAGTCTAAAAATAATTTTTGAAAAAGACAACATAAAATTAAAATCCAACAGACAAATTTGTATAATTTCTTCTTCATCTATTCTTATTCTATCTCTGAAATCTACATAATTTTAAAATTCAATTCTACTATAAAGTTTTAAAGAGAAATACATTGTTAATGTTAGTTAATCTAAAGAGTATACTGTAAGGTAGAAAATCTGATAAAGAAGGTTCTTTCTCCCTAACACTCATGATAAAATGCAAAAATATGTCATAAAATGACTAGAATTTTCAGCATTAATATATAAACGCAAGTTGTGGTTTGCAATAGTATAATCATATTTAAAATATAACTCTGAAAATGGAATATTTTTGTTATTCATCTCGGCAAGAATCAATATTGAATTAAAGTATACTGTATTTGACGATAATAGAACCAAAGAGGTAGTAATCATCGAAAGAGGAATAACTAACATGGAATTAGGTAATTTTCAAGATGGTCGGAAAATAATGATCAACTTGTATTTTTGTGTGTAAACATAACTGTAGGGGAAATTCTTTTTATATATTTAATGAAGTAGAAAAAAGATGACACGTGGAAGTTCAAAAAGCTTTACAGATATAGCACAAAGTTAATTTGAAAGCCAAAAAATGACAGTTTCCATCCTTGTAGCACATAAATATTATATTTTGAAGTACCAGGGTTATAAAATACTTTGTGGGCAATTCATGTGCACAATAGAATAACCAACATTATTCTTACGCATATTCAAATTCTGAAAAATTAGGGAAAAACAGGACAAAATCATTTTGCCTTGTATTTGTAAATGCATTTTCTGGCCAATATCCAAGACAAATTCCTGTGTTTCTTTGTGTTTGAAAGTACCGTTTTGTTCCGTAGTATTTTTTTTAAAAATTGTTATTGTAAAATAAATATTTCCCCAGGAAAATGTCTACCTTTTCCTTCCAAGTAACATAATGGACATATTTACAGAAAGTTATCACTAAACTCCATATTCATGGAATTAATGAATCATATCAGAACCAAGAATGTTAATTAAATTTTCTAGATTAGCAATTTTTTTTCTTTTTTAATCTAAGAACTCCTTTATACTTTTATTAAAGACCTCAAAGTTCTTTAGTATTTATGGTGTATATTTATTAATATTTCCTGTATTAAATTTGAAAATGTTAAAAATAATTATTAATTTAAAAATAACAATAAGAATCTCATTACGTGTAAGAGTAAATAATATAGTTTTATGAATAATAAGTATCTTCGTGAACAAAAATATCAATGGTAAGAGTGGCATTATTTTACAATTTTGCAAGTCTCAGGAGGTATGCAATCTGGAAAACTCTACTTCTGAAATAATGAGGATGAAAAAAAGGTAATGATGTCTTAGTATAACTATGAAAATTGTTTTAACCTTACTGACCCCCAGGTGTCCCTGAACCACATATTAAACAAATCCTAATTTTATTAGACATCATACATTGTTTTGAACTAAAGGATAAGATTCTTGCATTTTCTAGACAGATTAAAATTTATGATCTTGTTGAAACAGCCATTTCTATTCTTTAGTTTAGGAAATGAATCTTATAATGATTCACTTATTCATCGAGCAAATATCTATTTATAGCTATTTTTAACAGATATTGGACAATGGACTTAATTCAACAGTAAATAAATGTCCCCATGAACCCTTCTTTCCATGTTCCCTCAATGGATTTACAGCCTGTTAGGGAATATACAAAAATAGTGAGACACCACGCCATGTTGAGAATTTTAATATTTATGTACGATAGGTGACAAAGATATACATAAGAGCAGTGCATATTGGGTGAGACAGTATGGAAAAATGCAAAGGACGATTTCTTAGAATAGTGAGGGTTGAGATACGAAGACCAATAACGAATTGGAAGACAATAGTTAGAAAGATGAGGTGGGTGGAGGTATAAGGAATAAAGGAAAAAGGCAAGCCTGTAAACATATTTTAGTAAATAACATAACATAATTCACTTTGGAAAATGTAAGCAATTCCCCACTGCTGGAGCACAGATTTTCAGGGACATCAGACAAAAGATAGGGAAGGGAAGAGACAGGAGATGTGTCTAAAAGATTAGGAGAAGGCCACAACCAAAAGGCTCATGCAAGTCATATTCATGAGTTAGAACATTCTGGGGTTTCGCTAGAGAATTTTATTTGGTACTAAAGAATAATATAAATACAGAAATGTATACAGCTCTGTGAAATAACACTATGCACATTTTGATGCATGTCTTTTTAAATTTATTTTTAATTATTTATTTATTTATTTATTTATTTCAGTATATTATGGAGTGCAAATGCTTTGGTTACATAAATTGCCTTTGCACCACGTGAGTCAGAGCTACAAACATGCCTACTCCCCCAGACAGGACGCACTGCACTCATTATGTGTGAGTTTACCCATCCCATTCTCCCCACTCCTATCCCCCTGATCCCAGTAAGTGTTACTTTCATATGTGCGCATAAGTTTTGATCAATTAGTACCCATTGAATGGTGAGTACACGTGGTGTTTGTTTTTCCATTCTTGTGATACGTCACTGAGAAGAATGGGCTCCAGCTCCATCCAGGATAATACAAGAGGTAGTTCACCATTTTTTTTATGGCTGAGTAGTACTCCATGGTATACATATACCACATTTTATTAATCCACTCATGTATTGCTGGGCACCTGGGTTGTTTCCACATCTTTGCAATTGTGAATTGTGCTGCTATAAACATTCAAGTGCAGATGTCTTTTTTTATACACTGTCTTTTTGAGCAGAAACTTTTCAAAAGAAGACACATGTCTTTTAATGAATATTTGAATTCATTCTGTATGTACTCTACCTTGAAGGGAAAATTTTGAGTCATGGGCTTTTTATAGGTTTAATTTTAGCAGTTGCTGTTTTTCAAATTTGTACCAGCTGTTCTGCATCTCCAGCAATGCTAGAGATAGTCCATATTTTTCAGTTTAGTGATCCCAGTTGGTTTACAGTGGTATTTCATTATGATTTGAACTTATACTTAAGTTTACGGAGTTAATGAGATTGAACACCCATGTTAATGTTGATGTGGACATCTGAATTTCAGGAAGTGTCTGTTGAAGTGTTTGCCAATTTTTTTAAATTGTGTTATCTACCTTTTCTTTACAAATTGACAGAAGCCCTTTATGTATTCCTTTCTCAGATAAATGTGATTGGAAATAATTTCTAACATTGTGTCCATCCTCTCTTAATGGATATTTGATGAGTAAAAGTTGTTAATTCTAAAATAGATTAATTTATTGATTTTTTTCTTTTATATTAAGCACATCTTGCCTATATTAAGAAATCCATTTGCATATTCAAAGAGTCAGTAATGTTTCCAGTTACTTACTAAAAGCTTTATTGCATAACATTCACATTTAAATATGCAGTCTATTTTGAATTTATTTTTGTGTATGGTGTGAGATAAGAATTTGATATATTTTCCTCATATGAAAAAACAATAAACATACCAACATTTATTGAAATAATTATGCTTTTTCTTTCTACTGTATTGCAAAGTCTTTTTTTTTTCATAAAACATGTTTATACATGTCTGATATCTGCTTCTGGACTCTATATTCTCTTCCATTGACCTATTCGTTTGCACCAGTATCTCCCTCCTTTAATTATCACAGCTTTAACATAAATGTCAGTATCTGGTGGTGTCTGTAGCTTTCTTCTCCTTTTTCCATATTGCCTTAGATATTCTTGGCAATTTGTATTTTTGTGTACTGTTTTTCTAAATTCGTTATTGTGATAAAATATATATAACGTAAACTTTACCATCTTAACCACTTTTAAGTGCACATTTCGGTAATAAGTACATCCACATTGCTGTGCACCGTCACCACCACCCATCTTCAGAACTCTCTTCACCTTACAAAACTGAAACTTCATACCTGTAAAACAATAACCCCCTATGCCTCCTCTCAACGGCCATCGGCAACCATTTTACTTTTTGTCTCTATCATTTTTGACTACTCTAGGTGCCTTCATATTAGTGAAACTGTACAGTATTTGAACTTTCATGACTGGCTTATTTCACTTAGCATAAGTTCACCCATGTGGTAGAGAATGTCAAAAATTCCTTCCCTGTGAAGTATAAATAATATTCATTTCTTTGTACATATATAAACATTTTGCTTATCCATCCATCTGTTCATGGACACTTGGATTACTTTTATGTTTTAGTTATTGTGAATATTGCGGCTATGAACATGGTTGTATAAATATCTCTTCATTTTATTTAGATTGGTGCAAAAGTAATTGAGGTTTTAGCATTGTTGAAATATGCCTTTTGATATTGGAATACATTCTTTGATAAATGTGGTTATGTTATACATCATTTTGATGCACATTTTTTGCTCTATTTTTTTTACTAATGATTTATTACTTGCTGTTTATTTTATATTTATTTTAGAACTACAGAAATGATGTTAAACAAAAAGCAAATTTGAGCGATTTCTTATTTGAGTTCAAATTGGGTCATAAAGCAGCAGAGACAACTCTCAATATCAACAACACATTTGGCCCAGGAACTGTTAATGAATGTACGAGCAGTTTTGGTTTAAAAAGTTTTGCGAAAGAGATGAGAGCCTTGAAGATGAGGAGCACAGTGGCTGGCCATTGGAAGTTGACAATGACCAACTGAGGACATCATGGAAGCTGATCCTCTTACGACTAAATGAGAAGTTGCCAAAGAACTCAAGGTCAACCATTCTACGGTCATTAGGCATTTGAAGCAAATTGGAAAGGTGAAAAAGCTCGATAAGTGGGTGCCTCATGTGCTGACGGAAAGTCAAAAAAACTGTTGTTTTGAAGTGCTGCCTTCTTGTATGCAACAGCAATGAACCATTTCTCCACTGGACTGTGATATGCAATAAAAGTGGATTTTATACAACCAGTGACAACCAGCTCAGTGGCTGGACCGAGAAGAAGTTCCAAAGCAGTTCCCAAAGCCAAACTTGCACCAAAAAAGGTCATGGTCACTGTTTGGTGGTCTGCTGCTAGTCTGATCCACTACAGCTTTCTGAATCCCAGCAAACCATTGCAGCTGAGAAGTATGCTCAGCAAATCAATGCGATGCATGAAAAACTTCACCTCCTGCAGCTGGCATTGGTCAACAGAGAAGACCCAATTCTTCTCCACGTCAATGCCCAGCCGTACAACCAATGCTTCCAAAGTTGAACAAATTGGACTAAAAAGTTTTGCCTCACCCTCCGTATTCACCTGACCTCTCTCCAACCTACTACTTCTTCAAGCATCTCGACAACTTTTTTCAGGGAAAACGCTTCCACAACCAACAGGATGCAGAAAATGCTTTCCAAGAGTTTATCAAATTCCGAAGCATGGATTTTTACACTACAGGAACAAACTAACTCATTTCTCATTGGCAAAAATGTGTTGATTGTAATGGTTCCCATTCTGATTACTAAAAACATGTTTGAGCCTAGTTATAAGGATTTAAAATTCATGGTCTGAAATTGCTTACTTTTGCATCAACCTTAATACCTTAAATTACTGTGGGTATATACCCAGAAGTGGAATGGCTGGATCACATGATAATTCTATTTTTGTTTATTTAAAAAACTGCCATGCTGTTTTCCACTTTTCCATTTTTCATTCTCACCAGCAATGCACATGGGTTCCAGTTTCTTCACATCCTTGCCAATATTTTCTCTCTTTTTTGATAGCATGCATCCCAATGGGTGTTAAGTGACATATCATTGTTTTTGACTTGCATTTTCCTAATGATTAGTGATGTTGAGCACCTTTTCATATGCTTATTGGCTACTCAGGTATCTTCTTTGGAGAAATATCTATTCGAATCCCCTGCTCATTTTTGAAAAATGTTGTGTGGGTTGTTTTTTCTTTTTAACTGTTGTTGAATTTTAGAAGTTCTCTAAATATATTGGATATTAATCTCTGATGCTTTTCAAATACTTCCTCCCATTCTGTAGGTTGTCTTTTCGCTCTGTGGACAGTACTCATTGACCCACCAAAGATTTTAATTTTCATGAAGTCTAATTTGAATATTTTTTCTTTTGTTGCCTGTGTCTTTAGTGACATATCCAAGAAATTACTGCCAGATACAATGTCATAAAATTTTGTCGCATATTTTCTTATAACAATTTTATAGTTTTAGGGTTTTTGTTCCCCTTCTGAGTTAATTTTTTTGGGGGGAGAGAAGATCCCGCTCTGTCACACAGGCGGGAATGAAGTGGCTAAATCATAACTGGCTTCAGCCTTGAACTCCTGGGCTTAATCAATCTCCTGCCTCAGCTTCATTAGTAGTTAGAAGTATAGGCATACACCACCACACCAGGCTAGTTTTTTTGTTTTCTGGTTTTTTTTTTAAGAGATAGGATCTACTATTTTGCCCAGGCTGGTCTCAAACTCCTGTCCTCAAGCAATCTTTTCATCTGAGCCTTCCACAGGGATTGCAAGCAGCAGACACTACACCTGGTGTCTTTTGAATTAATTTCTGTATATAATATTAGGTAAGGGCCCAAGTTTATTCTTTTACCTATGAACATCCAGTTTTCCCAACATCATTTGTCGGAAAGACTATCACTTCCCCATTGAACGGTCTTGGCACCCTTGCTGAAAGTCATATATGTGAGGATTTATTTCTTACTATTTGTTCTGTTCCATTGATCTACATGTCTGTTTTTATGCCAGTACCACAGTGTTCTGATTATTTTAGCTTTGAACTAAGTTTTAAAAGCAGCAAGTATGATCCCCAAATTTTGTTCTTCCATTTCAAAATTGCGTTAGCTGTATGGATTCCCTTGAGATTCCATGTGAATTTTAGGATGCAATTTGCTATTTCTGAAAAAAAAAGAAAAAAAAAAAAGAAACACCGTTTGGATTTTGATAGGGATTGCATTGAATCTGTAGCTCACTTTGGGTGGTATTGACATTTTAATAATATGAAGTCTTCCAGTCCATAAATATGGGATGACTCTTTATGTCATTTAAAAAAAAATTTAGCAATGATTTATAGTTTTCAGCATACAAGTCTTTACCATCTTGGTTAAGTTAATTCCTAAGTATTTTACTGTTTTGATGCTGTTATAAATGTAATTGTTTTCTTAACTTTCCTTGTTAGATTGTTTATCGTTAATGTATAGAAATGCAACTGACTCTGTGTGTGGACTACTACTACTTTGCTGAATTCATTTATTAGTTCTAACATGATTTTTTTAATAGATTCTTTAGGATTTTTTACATATAAGATTATATCATTTGAGAACAGAGATAATTTTACTTCTTTCTTTTCAATTTGCATTTCTTTTATTTCTCTATTTGCTCTGGCTAGAACTTCCAGTGCTATGTTATTAATAAATAGAGGTGCTGAAAACAGGCATGCTTCCCTTGTTCCTGATCTCAGAGGAAAAGCATTTAGTCTTTCACCATTGAGTATGGTGTTGGCCATGGGTTTTTCACATATGGCTTTTATTATGTTGAGTTTGTTTCTTTCTATTCCTAGTTTGTTGAAGTGTTTTTATCATGAAGGTTGGTGTTGAATCTTGTTGAATACTTTTTCTGCATCAATTAAAATGTTCATGTGCATTTTGTTCTTTATTCTGTTAATGTGGTATGTTAATCTTAATTTATTTTCATAGTTTAAACCACCCTCACATTCTAGTAATAAATACCACTGATCACAATGTATGATCCTTTTAATACACTGCTGAAGTGGTTTGCTCGTATTGTGATGAGAATTTTTGAATCAGTGTTTATAGGAGATATTTGCCTATAGTTTTTTGTTTGTTTGTTTTTGTTTGTCTTCAGTAATATTTTTGTCTGGCTTTGGAATCAAAGCAGTGCTGGCCTCATAGAATGAGTCAGGAAATGTTCCTATTTTTCCTTGTTGAAATTTCTGGAAAAGTTTGAAAAGGATTGATATTATTCTTTAAATGTTTGGTAGAATTCACAAGTGAAGGTATCAGGTCTAGGGCTTTTCTTTGCTGGGAGATTTTTGAATACTGATTTAACCATCTTATTAGTTATACATATATTCAATTTTTATATTCAGTATTAGTGGGCTTTGTATTTCCAGAAATTTTTCTTTTACATGTGGGTTATCCAGTTTGTTGATATATAGCTGTTCATTATATCCTTTTACAATCCTTTTTATTTCTATAGATTCACCAATTATGCCTCACTTTCATTTTAGAATTTAGTAATTTAAATTTTCTCTCTTTTTTCTTAGTCAATCTTGTCAATTTTGTTGATTATTTTGAAGAAACAACTTTTGGCTTTTTAAATTTTCTCTATTGTTTTCTACTTTCTATTTCATTTGTCTCTGAATAATTTTAATGATTTTCTTTTTTCTATTAGCTTTGGATTTAGTTTATTCTGCTTTTTCTAGACCATTAAATTTTGATTTGAGATCTTATTTTTTTAATATAAGCATTTTTAGCTATGATATTGTCACTTTGCACTGCTTGTGCTACATCTCATAAGTTCTGGTATGTTGTGTTTTCATTTTCATTAATGTCTGAGTACTTCCTTTCTGCCTTTTGTAGATTATCAATGTTTTTCTTCTTTTTAAGATTTTATATTTTTGATTGATCTATAATTTTCTTATGATATTCTTGTTATATTTTATAAGAAATATTTTCCAAGACATTCTCTGGAACTGTATGTAAAAAAAAATTCTTCTGTAATTTCTTTCATAAAATATCAACAATTATTCATAAGTAAAGCCACGTGTGCTTGAGATATTCATTGTGGGAAAAGTTTTATTAATGGATTTAGTTACTTTAGCAGATTGATCTTCTTATCAGAGTTTTTATTTCATTTTCTGTCAGCTTTATTAAGTGATGTGAGTTTTTTGATAATTTTGTCCATTTCATTCAAAATGGTAAAATTAATGCTTTAAAAATTATTTATAACATCTTGTTATATTTTCATGTTTATAATGTCTTTATTAATGTCCTCTTTTTTTATCGCTGATGTTGGTAACTTATAGTTATCTTTTCTCTCCTCTCTCTCTTTCCTTCCTCTATTTATTTGAGCCTGAAATTGACCTACATTCGGTCTCCAACAGCTCTTGAAAAATATAACTGATTTTCTCTGACTCACTTCAGTTGCAACTGTCAAGGAGTCTCTTCCTCTCCTGCTTTTTCAAAAGTAAGACCAGTCCTGTTTCTCGTTTCTCCTCACAGGTCTTCTCTCTTTTTATATATATATATATATATTACTTTTTTTTTAAGTATTCATTCCAACCTTTTTTTTTTCAGCGTATTACAGGGGCACAAATGTTTAGGTTACATATATTGCCTTCACCCCACCCGAGTCAGAACTACAAGCGTGTCAATCCCCCAGACAGTGCTCACTGTACCCATTAGGTGTGAATATACCCATCCCCTCCTCCCCCCTCCCACCGCCCTAACACACGATGAATGTTATTGCTATATGTGCACATAAGTGTTGATTAGTTAATTCCAATTTGATGGTGAGTACATGTGGTGCTTCTTTTTTCATTCTTGTGATACTTGACTTAGTAGAATGGGCTCCAACTCTATCCAGGATAATACAAGAGGTGCTAGATCACCTTTTTTTTTTTTTTTTTTGTGGCTGAGTAAAACTCCATGGTATACATATACCACATTTTATTAATCCACTCATGTATTGATGGGAACTTTGGTTGTTTCCACACCTTTGTGATTGTGAATTGTGCTGCCATAAACATTTGAGTGCAGATGTCTTTTTTCATAGAATGTCTTTTCTTTTCCTTTGGGTAGATTCCCGGTAATGGGATTGCTGGATCAAATGGTAGTTCTACTTGTAGCTCTTTGAGGTATCTCCATATTACTTTCCACAGAGGTTTTACTAGTTTTCAGTCCCACCGGCAGTGTATGAATGTTCGTATCTCTCCTCATCCCCACCAACATTTATTGTTTTGGGACTTTTCGATAAAAGCCATTCTCCCTGGAGTCAAGTGATATCTCATTGTGGTTCTGATTCGCATTTCCCTGATGATTAGAGATGTTGAGCATTTTTTCATGTTTGTTGGCCACTAGTCTGTGTCTTCCTTTGTTCATGTCCTTTGTCTACTTTTTAATTGGGTTGTTTTATTTTCTCTTGCTGATTTTCCTGAGCTCTATATAGATTCTAGTTGTCAGCCCTTTATCGGATGTGTAACATGCAAATTTTTTCTCCCATTCTGTAGATTGTCTGTTTGCTCTCGTGACGGTTTGCTTGACTGTGCAGAAGCTTTTTAATTTAATAAGTTCCCATTTATTTATTTTCGTTATTGTTGTGATTGCCTTTGGGGTATTCTTCATAAATTCTTTGCCTAGGCCAATGTCTATAAGAGTTTTTCCAACATTTTCTTCTAGAATTCTTATAGTTTCATGCCGTAGGTTTAAGTCTGTTATCCACTGTGAGTTTATTTTTGTGAGAAGTGAGAGATGCGGCTATCCAATTTTCCCAGCACAATTTATTAAGGATTCTTTTCCCCAGCGTATTTTTTTGTCTGCTTTGTCAATGATTAGATGGCTATATGAGGATGGTTTTATATAAAACCATCCTCATATATATATTATTTGACTCTTCTAAAGTATCAGAATTCTGAAGAGTTCAAGAAGAGTTACTATTTTGTATTTTAACTGGCTTTTCCCCCCTCTCATTGTTAATCAGGGAGAAACACTTTTGTAACTTTTTATATCCTACGCAGAAGACAAACTCCAGTGGCATGTATTTTGAAATTCTAATTATAATCCAAATTTTAAGAATTTTTAAGAAAAATGGAAGACCTCATTGAAGAAGAAATGGCAAAGTTAGAGAATCATTGATCTAAGAAATTGTAGCTGCAAAAATTGTCATATGTTTATGTAACTATTCTCCCTTCTTAATATTTTCAATCAGAAAGGCATACTAAAAATATATATTATTAGACTCCTCTATGTTTTAAAAGCTGTTATTTTATTGTTTTTATATATTTCCAGTGAATAATTTGTGCATGACATAGAGGTAGATGATTGTAAAGCAACAGCTCAATACTGTTTCCATAGAACATTCAATGACAAATAATTATGAGTGCATATTTGGGAGGAGTTCAGACTTTTATAGAATATTATGTTCATTTCTCTATTAAATACAGAGGATCCATATCTGAATGGCTCTTGCAGGTCCTTGCTTTTTTAAAATTTTATTTTCAGCATATTACAGGGGTACAGATATTTTGGTTACATAAATTGCTTTTGTACTGTTTGAGTCAAAGTTACAAGTGTGCCCATTTGAGTGTATATTTTACGTGTGGCCATGTTGCAGGTCACAGGGATAAACAAGCTTCCTGCTTTTATAAAATATATATTCTTACCGTAAGAGTCAGAGAGAAAAGAAATATACAAATAGAAGTTTCGAATAATTTCTAGCAGAGATAAGTACTATTAAAAAAAAACCAAAAACAAAAATAAAATCCAACCAAAAAACCTAATGAAGAAAGATGAAGTAAGGAAGTTCTCATGGATGTTGTAGCCATAGAATATCTTATTAAAAATAATTTTTAATTAAAAATCTGCATGATTTGAACAAATCGTCTTTGTAAAAATTTGTAGAAGAGAGAAAGGCAACTGAGAAAGCACAGAATGAAAGTCAGGGTGGCTGGATTGTAATGAGGGAAGTAAGAAGTACTAGGAGATAAAGTCAGATAGGCAAGGCCAGACCTTCTAGGGTGTGGAGAGTGTACGCAAAGGCTTTGGAAAGTTTAAGAAAGTCAGTAACTACAGAAAATACATAAATGAAGGAATAAATGAAGGTCGGATAAATGAGAGAATTCACAGAGTCCACAGAATAATGGAATCCATGGTACTTTTGCTCTGGGTGATAA
The DNA here is from genome assembly GCA_963575035.1 of Avahi laniger. Taxonomy (NCBI): domain Eukaryota; kingdom Metazoa; phylum Chordata; class Mammalia; order Primates; family Indriidae; genus Avahi; species Avahi laniger. The sequence continues at coordinate 17,250 of CAUYSK010010685.1, forward strand.
GATTACAGACTCTGGTTCCCATTCATAATATTCTGTATTTTACAAATCTTCTACAATAAAATGTTATTAATAATCAGAAAATTTTATAAATAGTTAACATACAATACAATTATTTATAGCTATGGGTACTAAACACTACTTTGTAAACATTGTCTAAGACTATTTAGAAAGTTAAATTTCACAATTTTCTTCTTGAAAATGAATTTAATTCTGTCAATCTCAAAGATATTTAGGACTTTCATTCACCACATTAACAGTAAGCTTTATATAGCCCTGTAGAATCTTCTTATGGTGATATTAATTTGTATGAAATTATTTATATTCAGCTAATCAAAGAAGATACAATATAGAAAAACATTACTATTTAAATTATTTTAGTGGAAACCAAAGTAACCAAACCCAATATACAAATAAAAGGAGAAAAAAAAGAACAAGCACACAAATTGCAAACATGGAACTTTTGATCATTTCTCGTAGTCTTTTTAACAAAGTCCTGTAATTATGCTGAAACTCACTTGCAGATTTTAAGCATCCACCACTTCACTTCTGTCCTTAAGATATGACCTTCATAAGTACTGTATGTTGTGAACCTATCACTAATACTTTGCCTGAGACATAATGTGATGATTTTGTTACTATCTTTGATCCATTTTAGAAACAATTGTTGCTCAAATGGACTATTTTAGGGATTAGTTTTTTTGTAGTAAAATTTTATCAAGTGGCAACCTCATACGAATGAAAAGAAAGGGTTATATAGGGAAGAGAAAAACGTGTGCTCAGCAATGTTACAGCTGAACGCATTCAAATCAGTTAAGTCTGGATCTCATCACTGTTTTTAGGATGCAATTTCTTTGTAGTAAGATAGTGGTGACAATGTAACCAATGTAATCAAAGAATGAACAATGTCTAGGCTGATGCATAACTGTCCATGTGAACAGTTGCCTTAATTTTTGCAATTTTAATTTGATGGTTGTTGTCAGTGATCACAATGTTAAATAAAACATGCACAATTTACACCCTCTTCAAGAGTTTAATGAAAACCAGTGCAAATCTTGTCAGAATCTTCTTAGAAAAACCCAAAGATGTTTCACTTCAACAGCCTATTTTGAGATCTATGCCAGATGGAACTCACCTTCCTATTTTCTTTCCCGGAATACAGAAAGTAACAGTGGGAATGCCATTTGCTTTCCATGGAGGGAAACAATGATTGGTAATATTTACTTATAATTTTTATTACAATAACATTTGGAACCAATTGTGTAATTAATTATAAAATATTTCTATAACATTTGTTTATAAAACTATAAAAAATAACCTACTATGTTAATGTATATATTTGTCTGATAGTTTACCACTGATTATTAATACACTCTAATTATTTGGGAGGTTGTTTTTTCTTAGTTTGATTTGATATTAATTTTCATGTTTTTTCAATAGTTCCCAAAAATATATATCAGTAACAACAATAGAAATGACAATAAAATCACTTTGGGGGACTAAATTTATGTCACACTACCAACTTTTTATTTTGTTCCATGAAAACTCTACAAAATACAATAACTATTTATCATCTAACCTATTGGCATGAAAACAAGGCTTCTAACCTCAAAGTAAAATATTTATTTAACTTAATGGATTTAACTTCGTTTCTTACAGCATCATCTTTAATTTTTTCAGCATAGACTAATATTTGGTAATTCCTACTTTCAGTTAATTTCAGATCAGGGACAATGTTATTCATCTATGTAGCCAAGTACATGCACAATGTTTAGCAAAAGTAGATTTTCAAAAATATGATTGAATCAATGAAAGAATGCATGTGATCAGCAGAATTTAAAACTTTACATTATTCTTTAATTGTAAGAGAAAACTGGGTAATTTTTAGAGGAATTTACAAAACTTACTAAGGTACCAGCCTTTGTTTGTTCATCTAAGAGAAATGTGAGCCTCTAAATCTCTTCCAAAATCTCCAAGCTTCTGGGTCTGTGATTTGTCAATGATTTTAATCCTCATCATTTTCAAGATTTGTTCGATTATTTGAAATGATCAGTTCTTTTGTGAAAATTACAAATTTTATATAGTATACCATATATTTTAACAAATAACTTACAGGTAAATAATATCCATAGCATTAATTTAGTCTGATTTCCATGAAATGATCATGAGTTATAACTTCAAGAATATTCATTCATCTAATAAGGGTTAAGATATTTATATAATATTGCCTAAAAATTTATCTTGATCCTTAATACAGTTTTCCTAGAGGACAGTACTTGAGAAAACAGTAGAAAAAAAAGACAATCTTGATTAATTTAATTCCCAAGTAAAAAGAGACTCCACATACAAAGTATTTGGGAAAACTAATTCACCATTATCGGTTCAGATATGTGGCTGTATATATGAGATACCTGAAATGTTAACCAAACCATAAGAAATAGTTTTTTAGAACTGAAGAAACTACTCTACATTCTACCTATGGAAAGATACAAAATCTTAGTTCACTGAAAATTTGCCTCATTTCTCTTTGATAGTTTGTGCCTGCCCAATCCATAGGTCCCCAGTTAAGAACTATTCTATCATCTATACATCAGAGGAAAAAGTGCCTGTGTGCTATGTTGATAGTCACTCTAAACAAATGTTTGTACAGTTGAGATCAGAGATAGAAAATGTCAGTCCCAAATCCACCCATGATGGCACATATTCCAGACAGATGACAAAGTCTGGCTCAGGTTATAAAAGCTTGTGAAATACTTGAATCATATTTTGCAACCCTTGAAAGAATTCAAGTTGGAGATTAGCAGAAACCAGGCTCAGTTCTGTCTGTAATCCCCTTTATCTGTCTTCTAGCCAACAAAATGAAAACCTTAAAGCCAAACTGACAAATAGAGTGTGAAGGGCCTTCTACAGCGTTTAAGGAAAAAAAAAAAAAGAAAGAAACTGAAACTGCTTTATGCAGAAAATTGTTTTTTATATTACTATTATTTTTGTTGTTGTCAATAGTAGAAATAATGAAAGGAATCTCTAAATAACAATATTCTGCTGGGTTCTTTATTAGATGTAACATTCAAAAGATAACTCGCCTAATGTTACACTGGACATACAGCATGAAAACATGAGCAAAGAATGTAAATCAGTGTAAAGACAAATGCCTCTGTGATCCAGAAATTTATTAAAGTCCTGACAATTGGAATCATTAAGATGTAAAAGTATTTAAGACAGTCCTTCAGCTGGAAGTAAAATTGAGAATTCAATGGGAAAAAAAGGGAGAGATGATGACAGTTAGTTAGATATGAAGTGTAAGATCATTCCATGCATCTGAGACAGGCTGGAACTCTGTGAAGTTGTACGTGAGAGAGGCGATACTAGAGACAGACCCCGTTATGTCTAATTGAGCAAGGATATTTCAAGAGAGGTGAAGAGTATAGTGAACACACAATCATACCATTCAAGTTAGTTGTTTAAGGAAAAAAAAAAAGGAGAAACATCCAGTCAATAGGGCAGGCTAAGCTGACATTTGAAATTCCTCCTCCTATCTAAACACATGGTCATGGTGATCAAAACACAGCAACATATAAAAAGCGAAGAAATGAAAAATAAGAGAACAAATTGAGAAAAAAAATGGGGGAGAAATCTACAGTCCCCAAATGTAAGAGGAAAAAAAATTGAAAATTAATGTGGCACACAGGAATTCAAGAGAGAACTGGAAAAATAAACCTTTTTTTTTGAGGGCTGTGCTTTAAATATCTGTTGTCCTCTTCTCAAAAACAAAATAGATGCTGAAAGACAATAGAGTAGTATCTTCAAAGTACTGAGGATGCGTAGCTAACCAAATTAAAATTCTATATCTGGTTAAAAATTCATTCAAGAAAAAGAAGTAAGTAAAGATATTTTTATTCATAGGGAAAGAGAAATTACCGCACACAAACTCTGACTGAAAAGATGACTAAGCAGTGTTTTCCATCACCAAAGTCATCTGAAAGCAGGAAAAGATATTCCAATGCCTGAAACAATAACCTCGGAATTTTTTACTTAACTGAGCTGGGTGGTGCTTGAATATTCTTTTGTGTTTTAGCCATATTAGGGACAAATGATATTCTTGACTAAGAAAGCAAATAAACACACAAAAAGGTAGGATGAACTATAAAATAATGAGCAAAGAAATTAGCAATTTGGGCTCAATTTAAATCCCAGTTGAGTATGAAAAATAATACTAACAAATAGGAGATAAGTAAAACAAGGTAGGACTAAAATATTAGATAAAATACCAGAATATTGAAACTCAGATTTTAAATTTTCTGAGTCTAATGTACTCTTCAGAAAAAAGGATGAGACAATGATTAGTTTTAGACTTCATAAAGTTAAGAATGCATGTTGAAATTTTCAGAAACTACTAAAAATGGGCACTGCATATATGATTCATAAAAAGATTATAAAAAGAAAGAGAACAACTTTTTTATTCTATGAAAAGGGAATAAAAGATGATGTTAAACAAGAAGAATGCAAGAAAGGATAAAAATGCAAAAATAGAAAAGTAGGTCAACATATATCAATAATCAATACATTTGATTACAGAGACAATAGAAATATTATAGATTTAAGAATTCCAATTACATGCTGCTTACAGGAGACACGTATAAAATATTTATAAGATGCAATACCATGCTCAATTAAAAGAATTTATTATACTTGTAATAAATGTTTTTAATAATTATATATGTGGCATGATATGTATGCAAATTTCAAAGTCTCAAAGCAATTGAAAATTCAAAGTAATCATATATTGTTTATAGACACATTGAAATACAGTGAAAATATTAAAGCATGGGTTGGAAATATTCATACTAAATTCATGACACCAGTTTCTTAAGAAAGTGGAAAATGAAAGTGAAACTAGAGAAGAGAGGAGAAAAAAGATGACTAGTTCACCTATAATGTTGTATTTCATATGCATGAGTATGTATGTGTGTACACACACAATGTTCAGATAATAAGGGCACTTAAAAATGAGTTTGGGAAAGTGGTTTTGCTGATGAGATTATTATAAATATCAACCTATTATTTTGCTTTTTATTCCAAAATAGAGAATGAAATTCTTGTTTCCACGACTGAATTCTGTGCCATAAGTTTGAGATGACCATACTTAAATGACTTGACAAACTCCTTTTCATCATGTTATGCAATTTCTGTAGTCTTTCTCATTGCTTCTTTCACAGCATGATTCACTGTACAAAATAGTATTAACAATATTTCAAACAACAAGGGCATGTTTGCAGAAATTATAATTGTCTCGTGAACACCTATATTTTGCAATGAGTTCATCTTACTATTTCTATCCATTCTTCAATTAGAATCTAAAATGACAATAGGCTGCTATAGTTTAGTTAATGAGCCAATTATTTTTACAGAACATGCTAGTTATATACAGCTTCTCTCTTGCTTAATTATGTTTAAAAATAATAAGAATTCATTTTACATCTTTACTGGATGTTCATCACACACAATTAGTTTGAAAATCCTTATCAATATGCTTTAAATATGTTTGTTTGAATCACTGGAATAAACTTTTTTGAACTCATGTCAAAATAGAGTACATTGTATAACTTTCCACTAAAAATGGCATTTGTGATTTTAGTTTGCCTGAAAACAATGGCACATTTCCAAAACACAAAGCAAATGTATTGAATTATGTCTAATATTAAGACACTTAATATTTGTGTGAGCACAATTCCTCATCAAAATTTTTTTGCTGCCAGGATAAAAGAAAAATAAGAGTAGAATTTTATTTAAAGCAAATTTAAAGATTAGAAACCAAAATCCAAATTTCATAGTGAAAGAAAACAAGTTAGTTATTTTAGAGAGAAAGGCAAATTAAGTACAAAAATTATTAAAACATGTCTTGCTCAGATATAAATATATAGTAAGTTTCAGCATCCACTATTTTTAGCTTACTTTAATTAGACATTATTGCAAGTATTTGAATAACTCATCTGTTGTTCATTGGAAAGCATCTAAAGTGGTAGAAGTGACAGAATTTTAAAAGAATATATTAAAATGGTGCCACAAAAGTCTTAATGATGATGTAAGTTTAGTTCTTGTTATTGGAAGTTTGCAAATCAGCCCTTAGAATATATTAATATATTATCTCCAAATTTTAAATGAATGCTAATTTCATAGACATATACATGCATCTTATCACATTGATTATTTAACTTTTTCTTCTGTAATCCAAGTAAAATTTCATGATATCTAAGACTGCTTGACAAAATGTTAATAAACATATTTGTATGTATTTTGCCAAGCACTTTGAGAAATGAAGATAATTTCTATGATTTGCTATTTTCCTGTAGAATCTCTTGGCTTCCTAAAAATGATTATATTAAGATATTGGAGAAATAGTCTTAGGAAGCAATGGAGGCCATGAGAATGGCCTTCATAGTCTCTTAATGATCAAAAACAAAGACAAAAAGAAAGTAAAAGAAAAGAAAAGTAAGATTCATATCTATCTATTTCAAAATGCACACAGGGATACTCATAATACAAAATTTTAAATTTGAATAGATACTACCTGTCAACTAATTAGCCCCTTCGATTATTCACCCCTTCCATTCTAAGTATGTTGTATTTAGAGTTCAGAGGGACTCTTTAACTTCCTCTCTGTTGACCACTTACAACTCAAGATTTTCTAACTTCATGTTATAATAGTATTCAATTTATTAAACAAATGTTTATTAGAAACTATTATGAGTGCTAAGCACAGGGGATCAAAGATGAATGGATATTTATTTGTCTTTAAGAAGTATAAAGGTCAGTGGGGACAGGCAGAACTGTAAACAGGTGACTGCATAAATAAAGAGACAAAACACAGTCTTTTTTATTCTGAGGAAGAAGTCCCCAGAAGCAAGCAACAGGTAAAATATTTTCATTCTCTAAGAGATAGACTTGTGATTAAGAATGCACAAACATTGTTCATCTTATTATTCACCAAAGATTATAACCTATTACAATCGCAAAGACTTCTTCACGGCACAACAACTAGAGAAGGAAGTATTTCATGAAGCTGTCATATTCAGAGAATATGAAAGTGGAACAACAGGAACATTGTAGGAAAGGAAATAAACACGACAGCAGACTGAAGGTTTGCTTTAACTATTCTTACTATGATTAATCTATTTTGTTATGTAGTGTGCACGAATGTTAGCATTTTCCATTCACAATTTGAAATCAGACATTGAATATTAAAATTGCAAAAGTATTCATAATTGAATTCATTTACAAATTGATAAAAATGGATCAGCACCATAGACCTATTTGTTGGAAACAAAATAAGTAGAACCATGAAAGTCATTAATTATTCCTTGTCAACGAAGTTGGACAGAAGTTTTATTATGTAGAGGTCAATAGTGGACCAAGGGCCATTTATTATTTTCATCAATGACTTGGATGATAGAAAAGTCTTTGAACTTAATAATTTACAGTTTTCTTTAGTTGGAAAATCTGATTAACACTTTGAATGTCAAGATGTCAAGATTCAATATGACCATAATATGACCTCGACAAATTAGAGAAGTGGTTTAAAACAATGCAATTCAATAGGACTACATGTCAGATATAGATTTTAAGGGAATTGGGAACGAAATGGAAATTATAATAAGGTAGGTGATACCGTACTAGTGAGAATGTGTATGAGTGTTTATGTATGTAATATAAAATATAATAAATGATATTGAGTATGGCTTGAGTCAAGAATATAGCAATAGCTTTTAATTTTTTTCTCTCTTGCCTTGGCATAGTGCTTACCCATTTATATATGGTTGTATATGTATTGTCATAATATACTCAAGTTATATCCAATATCCCTGCTGATAAAATTAATTATAATTCTAAGATGTATAAATCAGAACTACATAACTGTAAATGTGAATGTTTATGAAATCTTTGGACTGTTATGACTATGTAAGTGTGTCACCATTAAAATATGACTCATCCATTCACCTTCACGCTAACACATTGATTCATTTGTTTATTAATTAATCATTAGATATTTATAAAGCAACTACTATGACCCAGGCACTGCATTACATGCCGATAATACAATGTTCAAAAATGTAAGCATTGTCAATATTTTCCTGGAGCCTACAGTCTAATAAATAATTACAAATTCTAGTAAATATATGAGACAGCAAGATTTGTCATCATCTGTCAGATGAGGAAAGGCATCCATGTTGAAATGTCTTCTTGCCTAATGTATGAAGTAGATAGGCTAAGGGAATAAGGTAGGAAAGGATTGAGTATTTTCTGTGATGGAACAACAAATATTAAGGATTTAAACTTCAAAAAGGAATATTTTTTGTTGATATTATATGCTCAATGAATACAATTAAATATTGTTTATTAACAGATTGCACAAAAAACAGAGAAGTAGATATCTGCCAAAATTAGAGGATATACAAAAGACTAAGAAGTATACTCTGTGATGTAAGAGATTTTAACATTGTATTGAGACTGGAAGGGAAATGTCCACCACCAGGGAGGTTAGCCTCTGGAGCAACGACACCGATGGACGACAAGGTCCTGTGAACTGGATATCCTGCTATAGATACTGAGCTGCTGTTGAATGAGAAACAATGACTTTAACTAACAGTCCCCAACTAAAAATCAGAAAGGAAATCCCTGTGACTGGACTTAAATTTGAGCTGCTTCTTAGATAAGCAGTTTATACTTTAGGATAAATGGAAACTGGAATTGATATTAATGATTCACTTTACTGCTAAATTTGGTTTAATATATTCATTGTACGAATCCTTGACCTCAAAAATTCTCCAAAGGGAGAGGGAAAGCACTATCTTGTTTAGTTCTTTTACTTTAAATTTTAAATTTCAATTGAACTGTACTGTCTCTACCAATGCCTAGCATACACAGTGAGTAAAGTGGTAATAGAGGAAACAGGTTAATTTCAATTGCCACATTTGATGAATTGCAAAGAAATTCAGGTAAAGCATGTCTTTAATAGTTCTTAGTCAATTATTTATACCTATGTGAAAAAATGTAGAAGCCCAGAAAATTTTAAATGGTGAATAATCTGCAACAGTGACATTTTTCTTTCAGGTTTTCCTGGATTGTACAAACCAGATGCTAAACACGTTTGGGTTTTGAAATATGTTTTGGGAGTTTACTGGAGGCACTCTAAGAAATGCCTTCCTTTTGAAATAATCTCCAAAATATTTTTGGAGTAACTGCAGTTCCTCTATAAATAATTTTTGCCTTAATTTATTATTACAATTGCTTCCAATTAATACTTAAATATTTCAGGAAGAGACAATAAGCAGGTGACACTGCTCCTTCTACGTCATATAAAAGTTTTGTGAATAACTTTACTATGAAATTTACTGTGAATAACTTTACTATGGAATTCAGTTTTGCTATAATTTTTTGTTTGTCTTCTATTCCAGATTACTTGCTTCTTAAAAACTTACAGATCCACTGTTGCCCACGTGAACAGTGCTTGACACCACACTGTTTAGACAACATTATAAGCAAAACTTTACCATATGTTCTAATATTATTGAATCATCTTACAGATTGACTAATACAAACTTTAATCTCTAAGGTACTTATAAAACATATCTGATTAGTGATTATTTAAATGTCTTAAAGGAGTATGAATTCCCTTCCCTTCTTTTAGAGATGCCTGTTTTCCTTTCCTTAGGGATATCTTAGATACCTGTTGTTCAGTTTCTAAAAACACATGGTGAATGCATTTTTTCATTTTGCTAGTTGTTAAGGCAAGGCAGAGAGTCTCTTAGCAGTTACTTCCTTATGGGGTAGATGCAGGGTGGGTAATTCAAGCATGGGAGCTTTCTTCCAGCACTTTAAAGATATCGTTTTTTTATTATTTTGCCCTGCGTTGTTTCTGACAAGTTTATCATAATTCATATCTTTGTTTTATGTAAATAATGTGTCATTTTCCTAAGATTTTCTTTCTATCACTGTTTTAAACAAGTTGATTATGATCTAGTGATGGCTGTGGTAAAGTTATGTGAATGTTTCTTGAGTTTCACTGATGCTTATTTATTGGCTTAATAGTTCTCATGAATTGACACTTTTTTACTCACTCTATCCTGAAATAACTTTTTGATCTTTGCATATCTTTTATCTGAGACTCCAATTACATGCATGATTTACCTCTTGATATTGCCCCATAATTAAATTAATCTCCATTTATTATTTTTAGACTTTTTCTCTGTATTTCAAAGAGTTTGTATGAAAAAGAGATGTAAAATATCTCACTGATAATTTTTAGGAACCAAAATAATAATGCTGAGTTTCATAGTAGGGAAGATTATACATACTTATATAGGTATATGTTGAATAGCACCTCTAAACAAGGAAAATCATATTTCTAATACTTCTTGGTATTGCTCATTCTGAAAACTGGAATATTATTAATAACTGGAGTCAGTTGGGAAGTTTCATATCTGATAAGAATTTTTAACCATAGGACTTGATGGAAAATATAAAAATGTCAATTGAAAATGATTTAACGAATACAATAAAAATAGCATTATGTTATATATTATAATAATAGCTTTACTGTAAGCAACAAGCTATAAACAATATACAATGACATTTGACAATAATTACTACTATTTCCTGTGTAGGAAATACAGATACATCTTTGCTGTATGTATCTTCTCTTTTCTAGTCATCTCAATTTTCTCCTCTTCTCTACACAGATGCTTTTATATATTCATAACAGTTTGCTCTATAGGAAAAGAGCAATGTTTTTGCATTGCATTAAAAAATACTCAAAGTTATTAATTGACAAGGTTCTCATAAACTATTCTCTAGGCAGTTATTTTCTTCAATATCTTCAAAATCCCTACTAATATCTTCTTGATGAGGCTCAGAAAACAATACCCCAAAATGAGGCAGCTTCAGAAGCAAAAGTTTTTCTCTAACCTTCTCCTACCCTCCTGTCTCTCGGTCTCATTTTCCCCATAGGCTAACCACAGAAACTATAATCCCTTTACCCAAGACAGGTCATAGAAACCAGAACTCCTCTTCCCCAAAACCAGCCATAAAACCTAAAAATATTACTCTAACTTTCTCTCCACCTTTCTATGTAAAAACTGGCCATAAAGAAATTCTCTGACCTACCTTGTCTGACTGTAGTTCATAAGACCTTCCATTACAAAAAAGGTCCTGTCCCTTACTCAGGAGGAACGAATGCATACTCAGAGAGGCCAAGAGAATCTAAACAGACAAGTCTTGCTGGGTTTCCCCACTTAGCCCATTAACATTAGATCATACAATTTTTGCTCAGTTATATTTCTACGCAGTTGTCCATACTTTGCTAAACCTAGGCATAAAAATGAACAATTTCCCCTGTATATTTGGATGTTCATTCTGAAGTCTGCTGTGATCAAAACTATAATCAAATAAATTCGTGTGCCTTTCCTGCTATTAATCTCCCTTTTATGAGTTGATTTATCAGAAAACCTTCAGAGGCCTGAGAGGAACTTGACCCTTAGTCTCCCTTCACATCCTTATTAACCCACAATATTTTTATAACTCTATTCTATCTCTTATTGAAATCTTACTAACCACTGTTTATCAAAGTTCTTTCCAAATTCTTTTTTTCAATTTCAAAATATTAAGGGGGCACAATGTTTTAGGTTACATGGATCATTTTTGTAATGTTTGAGTCCCAGCTATAGGTGTGCCCATCACCCAAATAGTGTTCATTGTAGCCACGAAGGAGGTTTTTCCTCCTCCCTTTCTCCCCCCTCCCCACTGGTTGATTTCCACTGAGTTTTACTTCACTCACTGCACATGTGTGCTCATCACTTAGTTCCAATTTAATAGCGAGTACATGTGCTGTTTGTTTTTCCATCCTTGTGATACTTCTCTTAGGAGAATGGTCTCCAATTCCATCCAGATTGTTGCAAAAGGTATTAGTTCATCTTTTTTCGTAGCTGAGTAGTATTCCGTGATGTACATATACCACATTTAATGAATGCTCTCATGAATTGATGAGCACTGGTTTTGGCATCAAGGTGATACTGGCTTTGTAGAAAAAGTTGGGGATTGTTCCCTCCTTCTCAATATTATGGAATAATTTCTGTATTATGGGTGATGGTTCTTCTTTGTAGGTCTCATAGAATTCAGCTGTGAATCCATTTAGTCCAGAGCTCTTTTTTTGGGAGAGGGGGAATTTTTTATTACTGTTTTGATCTCACCGATTATTATTGGTCTGTTCAGGAGTTCTATTTCTTCCTAGTTTAGTCTTGGAGATTGTGTGTTTCCAGAAACTTGTCTATTTTCTCTAAATTTTCTAATTTATGCACATAGAGATTTACGTAGTATTCACTGGTGATGTTTTGTATTTCTGTGGTATCAGTTGTAATGTCACCTTTTTCATTTCTAATTGAGCTTATTTGGGTCCTTTTTCTTCTGTTCTTGGTTAATCTAGCAAGAGGTCTGCCAATTTTGTTTCTCTTTTCAAAGACCCAATGTTTTATTTCATTAATCCTTTGTATTTTTTTTTTTTTTGTTCTCCAATTCATTCATTTCTGACCTTCATTATTTCTTTTCCTCTGCTGGCTTTGGGCTTGGTTTGTTCTTCCTTTTCTAGTTTCGTGAGGTGTGATGATCCCTGAGGTATTCTGGTAAAAAACAATTTTGATGGACCTCAGATTTTTTCAGAGAATGAAACTTTTAGGTGGTTTTCAAGCTTTAAATGAATTCTCAAGTTAAATAAACATATGAAAATCATTCTTATGTAAGAGTTTTAACACTGAAACCATTTGTGCAATATTTATGGAATCTATAACTGCATATGGTTATTCTTCCCCCCAAGTGCTGCCTGATGGATTCTTTCACACATATTACTATTAATAAATTGCTATACATGACATTTTAATGTAACTTCAATATCTTTTGTGAAATTTTACAATTTTTATTTATACACAACAATTTTACATATTTATGGAGTTCTTGTGATATTGTGAAACATGCATACAATGTGTAATGGTCAAATTAGGGTAATTAGGATATAATATTTTTATCTATAAAATTATATTTATTATTGTCGTGTATTTGGTAAGCACCAATAGTACTATCATTGGCACCAGATAATTGAGCCCTGATATTTCTGATGTTGCAATAGATAGAACTAACAGCATTGGTACTAATACTGTGTTGCCAAAAAGTCTCTCATTCTCTCTCTTTCTATCTCTCTTTCTCTCTCTTCCCCCCCCACCCCCACTAACATCTTCTATTACTTTGCTAGTAACTCGCCCCAGTCCTGGAAATCTCTCCTGCCCTTTGTTTCAGAGGAGTTGCGTTCAGATTCGCTTATTACAGCAGTCTGAAATGCAGTCTTACTCACCTGTTTAACTTCAGTGTAATATTTTTTTGGCAGTACATGCACACAAACATATGTGTGCACATGTAAATATATACGTACACGCCTTAATACATGCATACATATATAACACATACAAGGACTTCTGCAGTTCAACTTTTCTTTGTATCTTTTGGTTTCCTATAATTGTTGTACATTTTCCCTGGAGAATATTAAAAGTGTTTCAGAGGAATTTTTTAGCAACAAGAAATTAAGAGGAACGCTTTTTTACAAAAGGTTTAAAGAAAGTTGCTATAGATCTGAGCAAGCACAAGAAATCTAAGATTGTCAATCTATAGCCTATTGATTAAATTTGTTCATACAGAAAGTAGATTCTTCATTTAGTACCCCAGTCTCAGAAGCAATACAGAAAAATATCCTACTTATATTTAAAATGCTCACTGATTTATTTCTTCATCTTTCAAACATTTTTACAATGATCCACAGGGAAATATATTTTACACAGTAATATAGAACACACATACAAACACATACATCCATTTATAAATAGACACATGTATATATAACTGAAAAAATATTTTACAATAGGGAGATTATTTTTACTTTGAGCAATGCACACTAATATTTTTCCATTCGATGTCACGAATGCCAACATACAAAGCTCACCTTTCCTGTGTATAGTGCACTCTGTTCTTGTCTGCTCAGTGCCCACCACTGCCAACCAAATTGATTTCACAGCCCACTAAATAGTGATCTATCTGTAAATTGAAAATCACTGACATAGTGGAATTGAGAACTCAATTTTAGAATGGTCATTAAATGTTGGTAACAAAAAATAAAATAAAACATATACTTTATGTGTAGATCAAACATTAAAAGGTTGCATTTCCCAAAGGAATGGTTTCTTAGCCATTTCCTGGGTCTTTTGCCAGTGGAGGCAGTTCTTTAAAAATCCTCTAGATCCAGTGCAGAACATTCTCTTAAATTAAATGATAAGAGCAGTGTGGATTCCAATTTGCTAAAACACTTAAAGTTGATGCTTGCGAGCAAAAGGTTCATTTACAAAATGGCAGCTAATGCACTCAGAGGGAAAGTATGTTGGCTTAAAAACAAAAACCACATATGCCTGAGGAATTATTGTTTTCAATATGTTCTCTCTTCATGTGTTAATTGTAGGGTGGGAAGTGACTCATATATCTTTTATTCTTTCTCTACTTGTTCTTGCCAGAATTCCCTTAAGATAGTTAAAGAAATGGGAGAGTTGTTTGTAGGGGCAGATATGGAAAGTGAAAACAGAAGAGGCATAGAATAATGTAATCTCAAATGCAAGAAAAAAAATCGATTAAAAAATTTATAAACTTTGTGTCATAAGATCCTGATAAACAGTATTATTAATGAGATTGATAAGTAGATCTTGATGACACTGTTTTTCCTTTTCAACTGTTATAACAAAAAAAGAAAAATTCACATTGAGATACAAATGGACAGTTTGTTATAACTATTTCAAACATTTGGATTCCATAAAAAAATTATATTAATGTTGGTAACTTCATATTTTTATGCATTATATATGTGAAAAATAACATTGAAAGAAAAAAATCATTCCGTGGTCATGAAAAGTTTCCAGAAAGAATTTTATCATTGCTATTACACACGAAAATCTCAAAAGGAAGCTACCTTCCTTCCTATCCAGCATATCCATAAATCCTTTAGGAAATTGCTAATCAATTTGGCAATGATTTCATCAAACAATGATCCCCCTTTAACCGAATAGTTTTTCTCTTTGGTGAATTAGAATGGAAGGATAGGTAAATGTTCTCACACCCTTTCCAGATACTCTATGCTTATGACCAATGTTTGCAAAAAAAAAGAAGTAAATTGAGCAAACTTTCAGAAACTGTTTGGTTTCTGAAGTAGATTGATTTTCTGCTTATAGCATGAAGGAATGTGGCAGAAAACAGGGTTTGCAGTATCAGAGAGACCTGAACTCAAATTACACTCCTACCCATGACTAGCTGCTTGAACTTACTTAGAGGAACTTGTTGTTTTTGAATCTGCTTAATCGAATGCAAAATGGAGATCAATAATATCTTCCTCAGTGGCTTCCAGGATTACATGCAAATATCTGGAATATATTATATTCTCAGGAAATGTAGTTCCCTCTCTGTGAAGGAACTAATTCATTATTACTTAACTATCTTATCACCTCGCACACCTCTAGGATATGAAGGACATCAGGACAGTAATAAAATAGTGGCTAAGCTTGACCAGACTCACTTATATCTGTTATTACTTAAATTGAACACAGGGATTTAGAGGGATAACAAAACACACTTGGAAAGTTCTAAAGCAATGTTATGACTGGACTCATTAAAATTTAGTAGACAGTTATGTTCACTGTGTGAGGGGAGAAGAGAGAGAGGGAGAGATTGAGAGAGAGAGAAAAGAGAGAGGGACAGGCACTGTTCCTGTCCCCCTCCTATAACTGCCTGAGGCAGTTGTCTGTATTTTTATCCTGTTTCTTGCACAAATCTGTCCCTTAGCCAGAGCTCATTCACGGGGTCAGGGTGTGTCCTGGGCAATCGGTTCACGTGCAACCAATTTTCAGGCAGATAAGCCCAGCCAAAGAAGATGATATGGGCAATTTTACTTTCTTGGGACTTTGGAACTGGGCCACTGAGTACTGAGAGACTATTTGTTAAATGTAGACAACAAAGGACCTGCACAACTTGTTCAGTAGCAGTGCCAGACAAAGAGGAGGGCTAAAACCCAGAGTTTAGTGGCAGAAGGAAGGCAGTGGAAAAATCAAAGCTGGAACATGAGTTTGCTACAATATGTACACTTAGTCATAGACACACACACACACACACACACACACACACACTTTTGTCCTAGGTAAATAAATTAATAGTTCATGTGGGTGGAGCACTATTTTTCTCAATGTGTGATTTGCAAAGGAAAACATTCTGAATCATGCAGACACACAGTAAAATGTGGTGAGGGTTTTACAAAAGCCCATATTTTATGTGGAAATTAAATATAGACACTGAGAAAGCCCTTACTGTGTACACAAGGATGGCTGCGTGGTGAGCATATGGAACTCATTCCATCTTTTGTAAACTGCACACGACTTTCTCTCTGCCACATCTCGCGTGCAGCCAGTCAGCAACAGAGAAGTGTGGATGTCACCCTGCCTTTTAACACATCTCCCGGTGTTACACCAAAAACTGTCAAAGGCCAGCAACATGTCAGTGGGCAAGATGCAGCTTGAAGAGCTCCAGGAAATCTAGAAGGAACCGTTTACTAGAAAAGGACTGCATCTGCAATGGCTGCTGATTGAACCCACTTGAAGCCTCCAGCCGTTCCATCACCAAGAGCTTCCGAGGCTGCGCATGTCACTCAACTTCCATTTCTCACTTGTAGCCTGGGGAGAATGTTTCCCATTACAGACACTTCTTGAGAATGTCAGTAAAGATATTTTAGGTTTTTATTTGAAATATTCTTGGCACCTTATGTGTAAAAAATAAGGGTATTAAGGTTTATAAAGCTGGATGATCTGGGTAAATAATCCCATAGAATTCTTGGTGAAATCATAAATATTCCAGAAAAAAATAAATTATCCATTATAAACAAAATTAAGATAAATGTTTAAAAGAATATTGTTGCCAGCAGGGTTAACTAGCTCATGAACATTATGGGTTTTTTTTTTTTCTTTTTAAAGAAGGGAACATAAATATCTTGGAAGGAGTAATGATACTAGATACAACTTTGGTTCCTCAAATTAACATGAAACCAGTAATTACTAAAATGTGGTAGGCTCTCCACTGAACCCAACCCCACTTCCCACCCACAAATCAGTTTCCTTTTTGATTGATGCAGTAGAAGGGCCAAGAATTGCACAGATCAAATCCCTCTGGGGCAGTGTTAAGGTACATCATTTCAAAAGAATAGCATGTGCTTATGCAACCTAAATCCATTCTTATAATAACATTCGGACCACAAAATTATTTTAGTCCACAAATATGTCAATTCAGCATTCTTTACCAAATTCACACAAGCAGTAAAAAGAGAAAGAAGAGTACCCAACTCTAAAGTTTATCAGAGGCGTAGCTAAATATTCGCAACAGTGAAGTAAAGCACAGAAATAGGAACCTAATGTTAAGACTGAAAACTCTGCAGTCACAATAAGCTAAATTCAATTTCTGGCTTTTATTATGGATGTGTGACTTTACTCAACTTAATTAACTTCTCTGTGTTTCCCTTTCCTTATCTGTCTCATGGAATTAATAATCGGACTATTGTGAGAATTATGTGAGACATGCAACTCTCACATGTGTTTAGAACTGTGCTGGGCTGTTGAATAGACACTAACCATGTGTAGCTTCTGATCACTTTACATAGGGCTCATGTGAACTGAGATATGCAGCATTAAATACACAACAGATTTCAAAGGCATAATACAAAAAAGAATATAAAATATTTCTCTAATATTTTATAGTAATTGCATTTTGAAATAAGTATTATATTTTGTATATATTGAATTCAAACACATTGTGAAAATTAATTTTACCTGCTTTTCCTTCTTAACAAGGATACTAAAAAATTTTAAAATTATATAGCTGTTTCTCATTATAGTTCCATTCTACAGTACTAGCATGGAACATAGTGCTTAATAAATGGTAAATAATTTAAAAAGTAAGTTATTAGAAATTTTGACTCATGTTTTTCAAAAGTAATCAAAATTAAGCTCTGTGGAACAGGAAATGTAAAGGTCATTTGTACTTTTTTTCTTCAAATATTTGATATAAACAGCCAAAAAATAAAGAAATATCAGTTTAAAACCTGTCTTCAGCTTATACAAGGTCACTTAAGAGAAAAGCCACATTCCATTTGGGAACAGAACTTTCCCTACCTTTTAGGCAAAAACCAAAAGCAGCAATATCAATACAGCCTGTACAATTTTGAAAAGTAAATGTTTTCTAAGTAGAATCTAGTTGAACAGGTTTAGACAAATAATAATTAGTTTGTTTATCAGAGCAGTTTAGCAAGTATAATGCTTCTTCCCCAAGAGGACCAGCAAAAAAAAAATTCGACCAGGGTATGAGTAAATTATTGTTTTTTGGTTTTTTGTTTTTTTTTAAGATTAATGATTGATATTCAATTTTAAGTTTCTACCTAATATGTGTTCTAAAATTCCACTACAAATCATCATTATGAGTCTATTTTACAGAAGAGACTTGTACGACTCTTATTTTATGAGACGAAGTAATGTGGGGTCTCACAGGTGAGGATGTTTACAAAGACCCCTGGAGATACAGGAATCAAGAGAATGTCACAGATAACAAATTCATCAGAAGCAGGAAATTAGAGTGAGAAATGACAAGAAGAAATATAACTTCTTGTGATGCTAAATGGTCCCCATCATACTAGAAGTGAAAACTCAATCTCTCTGATGAAATTAAACACTAATTAAGCTCAGACTAACAAAGGACATGGTTCTCTGATTCCAGAGAACCAGAAATTATATTTACTGATGACTTCAGAGTAGAAATTACAGGAATAATATTAGCTAGTATTTGTATCTTTAATACTCCAGTTTACAAAGGTCTTTCAAAAAGAGTATCCTGTTGCATCCTTAGAATAGATATAGGTAGGAATTATCATTTTTCCCATTTTAAAGCTAATGAAACTAAAAGAGCCTAAATGACAGAGCCAGGATCACTCAGCTATTACACGGACAAATAGACATACTGATCTTTAAAAACTAAATCCCGTATTCTTTCACCTCAATATATGTGTGAATCTCTTTTATTTGTCCTCATGATTACAACCCACTGTTTTTCATGTTGTGTTTTTATTCCTCAGTTTGAATCCATAGTAGTTATCTTACTAGATGGCAGTGGTAATGATGATGAAATTGTTGATAATATCAGTTTCATCAATATCATCATCATCATGATGAATATCATCAAAAAAGCCTATTTTAAGTAACCAGCAATTTTGAGGTTCTAATATGCCTGTTAAAATAGTTGTTGATATTCCCAATAACAGATAGAAATACTGTGAGGAACTAATGAGACCATGAGGAACTAATGCAGATTCAGATATCATCATCCCATTGTTGAATTTTAAGACACTCATTCAAAGACCAATTTTTGTAGAAATTCTCAGTGTTACAATATCCATGTGTTAGGAAGACTGTACTGCTATGTGCCTACCAGTGAGAAAAGAAACATGAATCTGCAAAAGGCAAAAAAACATGAATTGCTCTCAAAATATTCCCAGTCCAGTTGGAGAAAGAGGTAGGAAAAAATAATTGGAAGTCAATTGGGCAAACATATGTAAATATAAAAAGTTACTAGGAAATTCTAGAGGATCATGGTCATTACTCTGCCAGTGAAGACGAACAAATATTATTCTGGGTGGTTAGCCCCTACCGATATTTATCTGAGGAATGATGTCTTTTTTCACCAGAAATTACATGCCACAGCTGATATATTTACATTAATAGGCAATTATTGGCTAAGTGTTGAAGTGACGGCTCCTTCTTTTATTTTTATTTTTTGCCTCTGAAACAAGCAATTATACAACTAATCAGACACCAGTCTTGCCATTGCTATGCATACATTTGACATTTTGAATAGCAATAAAATAACCAATTTTATTTTATTTTTTGTGGTCTAGATTTATTATTTCAGTTCTGAAATTATATACATTTAAAAAAAATCACAAAGCTACTGGTAAAAATAAGGAATTTCCAAACTGGTAACATAAATATATTGGAGTAATTGTTGTTAGGAAGATCACAGAATACAGGAAAGTGAGCAGATTATTTGGAATCAATCAGACCTGTTTAAATTGTGGACTGCTACTAGGCATGTGAATTTTGTCAAATTACTAAAATTTTAGAGGCTCAGTTTCCTTCTCAATAGAAGAGAAGAAAATAATTTTTCAACAAGCTGTATTAAGACCTAAATGAGACCATGTTTATAAATATGACCTGGCACACACATATCATACAATACATGACATACAATGATATAATGCCATACACAAAAAATGGAATGTGCACCACCCGAAGGATGGACATATTTGAAACTCGGACTTGGGGTGGGGGACAGAGGCAACATATGTAACCTAAACATCTGTACCCCTATAATATGTTGAAATAAAAAAAAAGATATAATGCTAGAATTACTCTTATTTATCACATAACAGATCACACGAGCTGATTTTCTTCCTGAGGGTGTTAAGAATATCAAAACAACACTAACTTTAATAAAACTAATTTAAAATATTAGCCAGGTATGGTGGCTCATGCCTGTAATCCTAGCATTCTGGGAGGCTGTGGCAGGAGGATCGATTTTGGTCAGGAGTTCAATAAAAGCGTGAGCAAGAGCAAGACCCTGTCTCTACCAACAATAGAAAGAAATTAATTGGACAGCTAAAAATATATATAGAAAAAATTAGCCGGGCATGGTGGCACATGCCTGTAGTCCCAGCTACTTGGGAGGCTGAGGCAGGAGTATCGCTTGAGCCCAGGAGTTTGAGGTTGCTGTGAGCGAGGCTGATGCCATGGCACTCACTCTAGCCAGGGCAACAAAGTGAGATTCTGTCTTAAAAAAAAAAAAAAAATGGTTAATTTTATGCTATGTGAATTTTACCTCAAATTGACCCAAAGTCAGTGGCACCTAGGCACTTGTGTGTTTACTGTGCCACAACCTTAAATCAAGCACACGCTGAGGCTGGTGCAAAGGTGAGTCACTTAGCTGGTCCAGGGAAGGGCATCTTCCCCTACAGCATGTTAGAGGGAGAAGGGACCCTGGAGACGTCCCCTCTTATAAGACAGGCTGTGCAGCCCAGTCCTTCCCTGTCTTATTCCTCCGCCTCCCCCGGCCCAGGGCTCGTCCTTTCTCTCTGTGGTTCAGCTCTCACCCAGGCTTCCTTCCTTTGCCAGCCTCCCGGACCCAGAGGGACCACACCGTCCACCTACCCTGCCCTCCCTGGTCCCGTGCGGCCACCCGCCTTCTCTGCCCGAACGTCCCACCTCAGAAAACCACACCACCTGTGGGTTGGGGCCTCCACAGATAGGTGCCTTACAGTTTTACTGGGCCTTTCAGGCCAGCTCCTTGGTCCATTCTTTGGCCAGCTCCCTCTTGCGTCCTCAAGGTGGTTGTTACAAACCTTCCATTTTCTCGAGTCCCTTCCCAAGTCTGCTTCTTCAGCCTCGGACATGGCTTGGCCCTCTTCTCCCACTGAGGACATGGGGGCTGCCCAGGGGCTCCCTCCACTTCCTGTGTCTCTCCTGCTCCTCTCCACAGGGGGCCCGGCCCCCAGGAACCCCCACATCCATTTTCCCCTCCCCTCATCTCCACCCTGTCCTTGCTCTGGTTCCTTGCCTTAATCTACGTTCAGGTCTCCTTCAGTGTAGAAATGAATAAAACAAATAAACAGGAAAAACACCAAAATTCCATTCTCCTGCATAGCCACAAAGTACCTTTAGCTCACCCGACAAAAGCAACAGCCATTCCCTGAGATTATTTTAATATGTAGCCCGAATTCCATTGTCTTTATAGCTATCCTCTTTCAAATCAGCACCCAATAAAGATTGCACATCTACTCTGTTTTCTACGTCCTCACCTCTTGCCTGGCTTCCCCGCGTCTCTGCCCCTCCTTCTTTGGTGGCATTGACTTGTTGAAGAGAGCAAGGCAGTTGCCGTGTAGGATGCCCCACATTCTGGATGTGTCTCATTGTGTCCTGTGGTGTCATTTATCTTACTCTCCTGTCTCTTGCATTTCCTGCAAACTGGAATTAGATCTGAAGGTTTGATTGGATGCAGGTAACTACTTTTGGCCACAGTACTTCATGGGGGTGCTGGGACCTGCAGAGGGTGCACCAGCAGGCACGATGTCTGGTGTCCCACTTTTATGGGTGCTAAGCGTGGTCCTGGGTTAGGGGGGCGCCAGCCAGCCCTCTCCCATGCTTTTGTCTTTGCAGTTAGAAATCTGTGGAAACCATGCGAGTAACCCACTCCCCGCCCACCTTTTCTTTATCTTGCGGTGGCATTTCTCCCTGTGACTGCACCCTTCGTACCCCCTCGATGTCCATGGGCCTGTTGTCCCAGCTCTTCCCACCCGGCTTGCACTGCTTAGTTTTTGTCATTGGCTGAATAATGCCTCCCAACCCCCAGGAAGTCTGTGTCCTAACCCTGGACCCTGTGATGCTACCTTCTGTGACAAAAGGTGACTTTGCTGATGTGATCAAGTTAAAAATCTTGAGCTGGGGGAGGTTATCCTGGATAATGCAGGTGGCCCTGATGCAATCCCAGGGTCACTAAATGAGGGACACTGGGATCAGAGGAAGAAGGTGACACTATAATAGAAGCGAGGAACAGAGAGAAAGATTAAAAGATGCTCTGCTGCTGGCCCTGGAGGTGGAGGAAGGGGGCCCAAGGATGTCGGTGGCTCCTGGAAGCTGGAAAAGACGAGGAAACAGATGCTCCCCTGGAGTCTCCAGAAGGAATGCGGCCCTGCGGACCCGTTTTAGACTTCCGAGCTCCAGAACTGTGTGATAATAAATTTGTGTTGTTTTAAACCACTAAATTGTGGTGATTTGTTACAGCAGCCACAGGAAACTATGTCAGTTTCTTTTAATGATTCTCTTCCTCGTGCCCCTGAAGTGTCTGTGGTCTCCACGGCTCTGCCCTACCCTCTCCCACGCCATATGCTCCCCCTGGACAGTTTCATCAACTCTGTGGTTTTAACTGTCACCTGTGGACGAGAAATGCGCCCATCTCCATCACCAGTGCAGAAGTCAGCACTGCCGGAGACCAGCGGGCCGGAGGCGGGTTCCGTGAAGTCCAGCGAGGGCAGAACAGCAAGGCCGGTGAACGGCTCAGGCGTGGCGCTCTGCACCAGCTAAGGGCAGGAGCGCAGAGCAGAGGCAGCTGGCACTTCCTGAGTGCAGGCCTTGGGGGCCAGAAGGGATGGCTTCTCAAGGACAGCAAGGACTAGATTTTCCCAGGAATCCTTAAAAACATAGCTAGTTTTGCAAAGGGTTTCGAAGGAGGGATGGCGTAATATGTGTGGACGGGAGCGTAGGTCGCAGATCTAGAGAATTACTGTGCCTTGGCTGATGTGCAGGAGGTTTGCAGGACATGATCAGGTGACTGTGGGACTCTGCCTCTGGCTCTAGTGACAACTGCTCCAGGGAGTGGCTGTAAACAAGAGGAGCCGGAGAAAGGGGCAGGCAGTGTTATAGTCAAAGCCAAGTGGTTTGGAGAATTTGCTTTCCAACCAGGATGTGGTGGTCACATTTCTCCGTGTGCAGGTAAATGCAGCAAAAAGGCCCACAGTCCTTGAGTTGGGGTTCTCTCTGTGCCCGATATTTTTAACTGTCGTTCTGTTGTTGACTGCAGGAGGTGGTTTGGCTCCGAGTGCCTGTCTGCAGAAGAGGGAAAGCCTGTCTTCTGCTGGAGAGGCTTGGCTGGTGTAAAGGCCAGACCAGGGCAGAGCTCTTTGGCAGTGTCAGTCTTTGGAGCTTGTTTTCTCTTTATTGACCCTTAGTAACCCTCAGTTTTCACACAGCTGTGGCTCCTGCCTGCCTCTGTGGGAGGGTGGGTGATCTGCTCCAGCAAACTGGGCACCCTTTGTTGTGCATAAAGAGCTGACCCTTTGATCTTGAAAGGGTGGCCCTAGCAGTGCCTCTGGCCTTTGAAATGTCACATGTTCGGAATCTTCGATTTGTTGCTATGGAGACCTTCCTCATCGTGGCTATATCTTAAAAAATAAAACAAAAATCCCAACTTTATTTTTTCATGATCTTGTGCATTAGGCAACTAGCATTTTGATAAAAGCCACTTATGATGTATGAATTATTAGCAATGGTAGGGGTGAGGCAGACAGGAAGTTCCTGCTGTGTTGTGCATTTAAAAAATAGCAATCCGAGTGTGGTAACTTGCACCTATAATCCCAGCTACTCGAAATACCGAGGCGAGGCGGGAGAATTGCTTGAGCCCAAGAGTTCACTGGGTGAATGAGCCCAGTGAAAACTCATGGCGTGTTGAGAGCAAACCAAAAATGCACTGGGGAAAAGAAAGGAGGAGGTGGCTGTAAGTGTGATAAGCAGGGCAGGCGGAGTTCTGGTCATACTAAGCCTACAAGGCAGGTGCTTGTATTATCCCCATTTTACAGATGGGGCAGCCGAGACACAGGGAGCATAAGTAACCCTACTAACAAGTGAGAAGGTGGGATTCAAGTATACAGTCTAGCTCCAAACCCCTTCTCGTGATCATGACACTGTACTGCCTCTCATAAGAGGGATAAAGGCCTCACTCCCAGTAAAGCCCAAGAGTCCCAATCCCATCTCAGCCAGGTTTGGGCACAGTTCCCGGGTGGACTTCCCCAGTGGGTGCGGTCTGTAACCAGGGCCCCATGAAGCACCCATCCGACCCTCTGAGTCGCCATCACCAGAACCCCAAGTTTGGCCCCCTCATGCCAACCCCTGGAAGATTCGGGAGCGGCGTGGGGTGGGCTTTCTAGCAGCTGCTCCCACAGGGACACCGCAGGCCACTGCTCCCTGACAGGTCATCTAGCTGGGGTGCTGTGTCCATGCATTCATACTCGCAGACTCAGGGAGGGGACGCTCCTGCTATCAAGCTGTCAAACCCAGCCATAAAAAAGGAGTGGAATCCTGTCATTTGCTGCAGCGTAGATGGAACTCGAGGCCATTATCTTAAGTGAAATAAGCCAGGCACAAAAAGACAAGTATCACGTGTTCTCACGTGTGTGTGGAAGCTAGAAAATGTAAACACATGCAGGTAGAGAGTGGAAGAAGAGATAACAGACGGGGAGGGTGAGCAGGGGAGGTGGGTGGGGCGCTGAGGAGAAATAAAATAAAGGGTGGGAACATACAGCAAGACAGAGGAATAATTTCGGTGTTCGATAGCAGAGTAGGGTCACTGTACTTAACGAAAATATATTATACTCGGGTGATGGACGACGACCTAAACACCCCGACTCAATCGCTACACGGTGCATGCTTACAACAAAATTTCTCATGCCTCCCAGACATTTGCACCAACAACAGCGAAAAAAGGATGCTCGTAGATCCTAGTACCAAAAAGGGGCTTATTTTATTACATATCCCTGTTGCCACCCATAACATTGTAAATGGGGCACTCACCCTCTGCATGGGAGGTCCAGGGCTGGCATTAAGTGTAGTCTCACTAGACCCCAGGACAGAGCAAGAGTCCTGGCAGAACGAGGGAATGAATGGACAGCAGCCCGAGCCTCACGGCTGCAGCCTCCCAAACAGTCCTGGGCTCCAGAGGGGAGACAGCATCTTCCGGAGATGGAACCACACTAGGTCATCCATCCAACTCTTGGTCCAGTCCCGAACCACTGCAGTTCTCCCCTTCCAAGGAGGTGGCCATCTATCTACTCAGCCTTGGCTGACCTCCATTACCAAGGACAAGCTTTCCTAGGTTTTCCCAAGTCCCTGCTAAAGCTTTCTTCCCCCCAACCTGGCCTCAGAACATTTCCATAGCTCCTGGGCCAGCTTACCCTGGGGCAAAGGACAAGGGGTCTGTAGATCCCCTGCCCCAGACTCTCCAGGAGGGAGAGACTTCAAAATGCAGATAGCTAAGCCCTACCCCCAGAGAGTCTGTTCAGTAGGCCCAAGGTGGCTCAGAAATCTGCATTTTTAGCAAGCTCCCCAGGTAATTCTCATGCATGTTAAAATCTAAAGAGCAAAGAGCAGGGGACCCAGTGTCAGAATTCCCAACTCTGACGCCCCGCTCCACCTGTCACAAGTTGAGGGACCTCAAACAATTCACTTGCTCCCTTAAAGCCTTAGTTTCCTCATCTCTACAATGGGAGCAATATATGTCCTGCTAAACTTACTCATTTGCTGAAAATTATATGAGATAATGGATGTTGCGGTATGCTGAAAAATAGTGTCCTTAAAGATGTCTACAGCCTAATCCCTGGAACCTATGAATATTCCCTTGTATGGAAACAAAGTCTATGTAGGTGTGATTAAATTAAGGATCTTGAGATTGGGAGATTATCCTGGATTAGCCTGGTGGTCCCAAATGCAATCACAAGCATTTTATAAGAGCCGGGCAGAGAGAGATTTGACAGACAGGAGACGTCATGAAGACCAAGGCAGAGACAACACAGTCACAGACGAGAAACGCAGGAGCGTAAGCAGCAAGTGCTGCAGAAACATTTAATGTTGTCATTAATTAGAATACAGGTGTTAACTGGGCCGGTGTGGCCATTCCTGACGAAAACTCCTGTGTCTATGAATAGCCTCTTCAAGAACTCATGCCTTTTGGTGCCTTTTAGATATTTTGAAGACTTCCAACAGAACAAGGCAGGGAACAAACTTTCCTACGACCATATATGACATTTGTTTTTCTGATCCGGTGGGACGGATGGGAAGGCGCGGCGCGTGGAGTGTGGGCATGTTAAGAGTAGAATGCTGGTTTTAAGTGCTGTTTACAAGGTATTCGTATGTCCCCAGCGAACACGGTTGTTCAGCGAGCGTGCGGTGCCGAATCCTGGAGGGGCCATAAAAAGTTTAAGCTTCTGAGAATCAGACCCTCACTAATAATATGCCTCGACCCACTCAGTTCCTCATGTTCCCAGAGCTCAGGCAGCTTTTCTGAAGCTTCTCTACTTCAGTCTCGTGCCTAGGAGGTGACATGTACGGTTTAAAGAAAAGAAAACCAGTGTTCAGCCCCTCCTTCCTCATCCTGCGGCGGTGGCTGCGGGAGCTCCACTCCTCGGCCCTCTCCCGCCCTGGGGCTGTGCTCTGGCCCACCCCGGTGCACCGGGGACCCCAGTCCCCGAATGGTGCTTCAGGTGCTTGGCTGTCATCTTCCAGCTCTCACTGCCTTCCGCCCCCACCCCCAGGCCCGTCCTCCGGTGCCTGGAACTCTTTTCCTTCTCTCCGCACACCCCCGCGTCGCACTTGAGGGGTGTTGCCTGCCGCGCTCCATGCTGCCCGTCTGGGCTCCTGGCTGGGCCCACGTTGGCACCGTGAAAAGGACAAGGGTCAAACTGCATCCGAGCCCAGCCCAGAGAGCATGGAGCTGACCATAAATGACCTCTGTCACGACTGCTGCTGTGGCCTCCTGAGCACGCCTCGGTCACGCTGCATACGTCCCCTCGTTTAATCCCAGTGAGCACCTGTGACACAGGTCCTAGTGTCCCCATTTTACAGAATATTCACTCCCAAATGTATGTGTGCCTTTTAGATGTAGCTTGCAAAGAACGATCTCCCTGTCTGCTTTGCATGTTGAGATTTTATCAGTCGGCAGAAAATAACCATGTTTTTAATGTAAGAACAAAACACTACAATAATTAATGATATTTGTGGAAACTGCTAATTTTCATCCAGAAAAAGTTACTAACAACTTTCAAGTAGTTAAATAGGAACATAGATTGACAATTAATACTGAATAGTATGAGAATACACTAACTACATACTTTTAGGAAGAATAGTATATCTTTTTTGAACCAGCAATCGTTTGTAAAAAATACAAGGAATAAAAATGGAGAATATATTTTACTATAAATCTAATCTTTGTAGGGTTGTTTGGGGTACTAAATTTATAATGTTAAACAAAATAACCTATAAAAATTATATTGAATTTTTAGTAATTTAGTAATTTAACCCCATTTAGTCCATGATTCTTGCTTCTCTGCAGGACTCGGTTGAAATTAAGTCCTTATTTAGAATTGCAAATGTGCAGCACAGTGATGCAGAAGGAATCTAGCAGCTGAGAATGCTGATCAAGACTTACTGAACTAAAATGGCAAACTTCAAAAATTTACTCAAATTTTTAACAATAAAATATAATTACATCCTTAAATCAAATTTCAAATTTGTTCTTGGGTCCCAGAATTCGTTCTAGGTGGTACCACAACATTTGATGCTGGCTTTCACTCAGGGACAATATTATTCCCAGCAGCCTTTCAGCCCACATGTTTCTGCAGCTCTGGATGCAGGGGTGAGAGCGGGCCCTTACCTGAGCCCCTTCGTGTTCCCATCTCTTCCGTCCTCTGCTCCCCCAGCAGGGAAGGCCCAAGAAGGGCCACAGTTTCCAGTCTCATGTCGTAGACAGGGAGGTAAGCAGGGCTGGGAACTCAGATCGCCGAGTGCGCCCTGGGAGGCAGACCAGAGCCCGTGCAGGATGCGTGGTTCCCGTGGCTATACCAGCTGGGGTCGGGGCACTCAGAAGCGAGGAGCACAGCGGGTCACCTCTCACATGTTTCTCCCTCCTCCCTGACAGTTTGTGAAGTTTGCGAACATCGAGGAGGACACCCCATCCTATCATCGGAGTTATGACTTCTTTGTGTCCCGATTCAGTGAAATGTGTCACTCGAGCCACGATGACTTGGAAATCAAGACTAAGTGAGTAGGGGACAGCAAGGGTGGCCTGCCCAGCTCTCGGAAGGAGCGCTGATACGTTTTGTGGCATTTACGTCTGCTCACATGTTGCTAGGGAGGAGGAGCACCGGGCTGGACATGGGTGGGTGGGCAGCTCTGGGCTCCCCACATGTGGCTTCTAAAGGAAAAACCACTTGGGCCAGAGAACAGGGCTACACGTAAGATAATGGGCTTTGAGCTTAACTTGAGAGCAAGTGACAGAACACACACATGCACACACCCCCTTGCATACACTCTTTTATTCAGAATTACATGCATTGATACTCCGGAAACACCATTATCCATCAAAATCTGCACCCACTGATAAGGAGCCAAAGTCCTTGCTCTGCTTGATCCTGACTGCCTTCCTCACTTCATTCCCTCTCTCTCTCCCTCACTCATTCCCCACGGCCACGGCCACCGCCACACAGGCCTCTTTGCTGTGCCTCAAGCACACCAGGGCGTTCTTGCCCCAGGGCCTTTGCACAGGCTGTGCCTGTGCCTGGAATGCTTCCTCCATGGATCTGCATAGCTCACTGCTCCACCTCTGTGAAGCCTTTGCTCAATGTCCCCTTGTCAGTGAAGTGGCCCCTGCACACGCCCACACACCCACTCCTGTCTTCCTTACCATGCTCTGGTTGTTTCCTGTGGTACTCATCCCTTTTGAACATGTTTCACCATTTACTGACTATGTTCTTATTCGTTGCCTGTCTCTTCCCACTGCAACGTAAGCTCCACCAGGGTGGGAGTCATTGTTTTGTTCACTGATGCACCCAAGCGCTAAGCCAGTGCCTGGAGAGCAGCAGGCACTTGAATATTTGCTGGGTGAATGACGGATGAGTGGATGCTTTCAGATAAACATCTTGAATTTCAGAATACACTTTTACGCATACGCAAATTTATGAAAACACTTAACTCGCAGAAACATACTCATTTGAATGCAATAAAGGACTGAAAAAAAATAGAAAATACTCATAGACATAAAAGTAAGACCTCTCAAAACTACGAGAAATTAAAACGAAGATACACTGACACAAATACATGAAGCACAGTGCCCGGAGTCAGACCGATGACCAGTAAATGTGTGCTGGAGCAGGACACAGGTGTTTTGTGTCGGGCGTTGTCCTTGCTCGCCCGCTGCGCCACGCTGTCCAGAGGCAGAGTGGAAGGGACGCTCCTACGACACTGCCCACATACGATCGGCCACAGTGGCGGCACGGCCAGCACCACGCCCCGCAGCAGCAGGAGTGTCCTGAACATCAGCAGGAAGGCTGAGGTTTGCCCCTCCCCGCAGTGTGCCGTCACACCCCCGGACTGGCAGTCATCAGCCATGCCAGGAAGGCCGCGGGGGTGAGGGGATTGTCTGACGTCAGTCTTCCTTCCTGCCCCCTCTGCCTCTCTCTTCCAGCACCTCCCTTTTCACTGAGATCGCCCCCTGTCGTTCATTTCCTGTTGGTCTTTCCAGAGTCCAGAGTGGGGGCAGGTGTGCTGGGCTCTCCGTGCGCACAGCATCGCTTTGCTCTAGAGCACAGGGGAGGCCTCTGAATGCCGGTGGCTGCCCTTTCCAAGAGCACGCTTGGCTCTGCCCAGTGGGGATGTGTGTGTGTGTGTGTGCACGTGCTGTGTGATCCCTCAGGGCCAGCGGATCAGTATTCTCTGAACTCCACTCGGGTTCAGAGACTGCACAGGCCCCTGGCCATGGGTAGATCTCCACGGAGCCCAGTAAGAGCAACAGTGAGAAGTTCCCTCTTCCCCAGGCCGATCTCTCTGAACTTACTGTGAAAGGATCGGCCAGCTCTGGGTGTCACGGAATGAAACGTGCACGTGTACAGAAAGGATTCTGGGGAGATGGAAGGAGTGCAAAGCCATCAGGGAAAGAAGAAAAGTTAATCCCCATTCGCACCTGAGGAAGCCCCGGGTAGAAAATGGCCCACCAGCCAAGCCTGGTTTCTTGCCAGCCAGGCCCTTCTGGGTGGGACGAATGAGCCCAGCGCGTTTGGGATGTATTTCGGTTTGCACTGGGAATGCTCTCTGACCTGGAGCCAGGGAGAGCGAGTGGAATAATATTCCAGTTAGTTTACTCTCAAGTCTCGCCAGCCTCTGGCTCGGGCGCTTGAGTGGGGGTCAGGGTCAGAGTGGCCAAGGGTTTCCCCGGGGCGTCCTTGCCACTGCCAGGAGCCCTGAAGGGTCCTGGACCAGGGCGTCCTGGTTCTAAGCTCCTGCCACCCCTCAGTGACGGTCACTCGGTAAGGCCCAGGGTCGCACCCTTGTAGCCCCACTTAAAACTGAAGCTAAAAATACAACTGTCAACTAAACATTTAGAAAAACTGCTGTTCAACTCCAACAATCATCAAAAGGATGCAACCGAAATAGCTACAAGATGTGTGGATTTTTCTGAGCCATAAAATTAGAACAGATGTTTAAAACGAGATCCTCAGTGCTGCGACGCGCACAGTGAGAACCGCCGTGTCCTGCCGCCTGCACGGGGCGGGGGAGGGGAGTGTCACTTGGCAGGACTGGGAGCCTTTCTTTCATTTCTCACCTTGCGATTCAGTGATTCCACCCATGGCAAGGACTCGAAACGTAGTAAAATATTTTATACAATGATATCCATCGTAGCATTATTATAATAGCAAAACGGGAAATAAATGATCAATGGGGGACTGGTTTGGAAAGTTCTTATAGTCGATGATGCAATTTTTCAACATGTTTTGAGAAGTTAATGATAGAGAAAAAATGCTTATAACCAAATGTTATGTGACAAAAAGCCAGTACATGGCTGGGTGAGGTGGCTCACACCTGTAATTCCAGCACTTTGAGAGGCTGAGGCAAGAGGATCACTTGAAGCCAGGAGTTTGAGACCAGCCTGGGCAACATAGGGAGAACCCATCGCTCTAAAAAACTAAAAAATAACTTAGCCAGAGGAGCTGTACATGCCTGTACTCCTAGCTACTTGGGAGGCTGAGGCAGGAGGATCCCTTGAGCCCAGGAGTTGGAGGGTGCGGTGAGCTACGATTATGCCACTGCACTCCAGCCTGGGTGACAGAGTGAGACCCTGTCTCTTAAAAAAAGTGGAGGGGGCAATACAAATTAAATATGTAATAGGTTCTTAATTCTGTTATATATTATGTATAGAAGAAAGGAAAAACACCAAAATGCCCAGTAATGGTTATCTTTGAGTAATGGTGGTAGGGCTAAATCTTCTCTATACTTTTCTATAATTAGCATGTATTATTTTATAATCAGGAAAAAAGTTTGATATAAAAAGGAAAAGAAGAAACTTCAGGCTGAAATACCAGCCTTTATTAATGGCCAGTAAAGAAGGCTTCCTCCACAGGGCTGTGCTGGCCCTGAGCTGGCACAGTGGGGACTTGGGGTGAGCAAAAGGGTCCCCCTTCATGCTGCTACTCAGTGTCCCCTCTGATTTCTCAGCCAGCTTAGCCCCAGCTGGAACCCCTTTGCACCCGAGAGCCTGCAGCTCTGGGCCTCTCCCTGCAGATCTGCCACCCCCTGCCCTGTAAGTTGCTCACAGCCCTGGATTCGAC
The DNA here is from genome assembly GCA_963575035.1 of Avahi laniger. Taxonomy (NCBI): domain Eukaryota; kingdom Metazoa; phylum Chordata; class Mammalia; order Primates; family Indriidae; genus Avahi; species Avahi laniger. The sequence goes on from CAUYSK010010685.1 coordinate 49,600, forward strand.
CTCATCAGTTCTTGGCAGCACTTTGAGCTCTTATGTCTCGGGCCCAGCTAAGTACTAAAGGGGGAGAGCTGGAGCGGCCAGCACTGTAGGGATGCAGCCTGGGTGGGACCAAGGCAAGGGCGGTCTGGGAGTCTCCACCACCAGCCAGAAGACATGGCTTCTTGGGCTCGTGTCCACCAGCACACGAAGCCGGCCAGCTGGGAGGTCAGGTCACGTGAAGAGTAGCAGGTGGTCTCCATTCTGCCTTCCAGTGGATGAATGTATCCCCACCCCCCAAACTGTGCTCCTCTCTCTGCCACAGAAGCTGGACTTCTCAGGGCTCAAGGACTTCATAGTCCCTTTCACCCTGTTCCTTACAGAATTCGAATGTCGGGCATCAAAGGTCTGCAGGGGGTGGTGAGGAAGACAGTGAATGACGAATTGCAGGCCAATATCTGGGACCCACAGCACATGGACAAGATCGTCCCGTCGCTGCTGTTTAATCTGCAGCACGTAGAGGAAGCAGAGAGGTAAGCCGGCCGGGATGGAGCTCGGGCCGCGGACATGACCGGCCCTCTGAAGCCGCCCTCCCAGGCTGCTCGGGAGCCACGTGGCTTGGGCACACAGGCCAGGGGTCATGGCTCTGGGGCTTGTTCTGTAGCCAGTCCAAAGCTGGCTCCCCAGGAGCCTGGGTCTGGCCTTGTCCCAGCCTGCCGTACCCCTTAACATCTGCCCTAGCAAAGGAAGGACAGCCGTGGTGCTGGGCTCCCTGGGGTAGGTGGGTGCTGGAAGGACACAGGGAGCCAAGAGTCAGGTTACCTTTGTCTCCCTGGAAGCAGTGGGCCAAGGAGGTTTTAAAATGCTTTTCATGGCTCCAATTACTGAGGACTTTCCTTCCGGACCTTCCTTCCTCCTGTGCTTCCTGATGCTATTTTAGGTGCTTAAAACCACACATGTTTGACCAGCCTGCAGCCACTCAGCAAGACTTGCAGATACCGGGTTTTACTCTTGGAGCCCCTAAGCATGGGATTCGGTCCCATCCCTGCCCCTCACCTTTCCTCTCTGTGAAATGGGACAGTGGGGAAGGTTCGTGTTGCTGTCCCACCTTGGCCATCTGTGCATGATGCTGGTTCGGGGATACTGGGTTTCTCGCTTTCAGTCGATGGAGTGGAGGCTGCTGGAGACTGGCTGGGAAGTGAGTGTGCCCTCTGGTGGCTGTTTCTGGAATAGCAGCTCACTGATGGGTCCCTCTGTGGTCTCTGGCGTCTCAGGGCCAGGGCTCCTGGTTCTGTCCCTATCTGGGTCCACTCCCTGTAACTTGGGTACCACTGAATCATGCCGAGCCAACCACTGTGCCTTTCCTTTTCTCTACCTCTCCTTCCTCCCCCTTCCTTTTTCTTTCTCTCCCTTTTCTCTCTGCCCCCTTCCCTCTCTTTGTATCCCGCCTCCTCCCTCTGAAGCCTTAGGAGCATCAAGACACTCCCCAGGCCCTTAGGCTCAGAGTCCTGCCCACAGAGGCACCCCAGGCCTCCCTTAAGGGTTGCCAGAAAAGGACCTTTATCCCTTCTCCCCCAGCCTTCCTCCTCTTCCCCCAGCGGGGGCGTCTTTGCTGCATTTACTTTCTGACACCAGGGGCCTCCCTGTTGCCTAGTGCAGTCCGTGTCAAATCCCTTCCCGCCCGACCGTCACCCTGGCAGGGATGAGACACCGACTCCCAACTTTCATTCCGTCCTTGACCATGTGCCCGTTTCCCCAGCCGGTCTCCCTCACCCCTCCAAGCACCAGAGAAGGAAAAGGAGAACCCGGCGGAGCTGGCCGAGAGGTGCCTTCGGGAGCTGCTGGGCCGGGCTGCCTTTGGCAACATCAAAAACGCCATCAAGCCTGTTCTCATGTGAGTGTCCCTGCCCCGGCCCCAGCCTTCAGCCTTGAACTGCTACAGGTCCCCGCATCTCCTTGCCGGCCTGGGGAGAAGGGAGGGGATGTTACAGTGTGGTGGCCAGGTCGGTCCCTTGTTCCCTGCAATGTGACAGTAAGAGCTGGCGCACAGTGGCCAAGTGTGGCGGGGAGAGGAGCTGGAAGGAAGGCACCCAACGCTGAACGACGGTGCCCAGCTTCATTCCGCGTGTCCCCAGCCACAGAGCCCTGTCCCTTGGCCTCTCTCCAGCTCTGGGGCTGGGCTGCCCCAGGGTCCTTTGTGGTTCTCTTCTCTCAGCCACACCTGTAAGCCCCTCCTCACCTACCCGGGAACTGCGAGGGCTCTCGGGAGGCGTCACTGTCCCTCCAAGTGAGTCTGTCCTCCCCACCGTCACTTGGCGTTTCACAGACAGTCCCCCATGTTTTCTCCCTACAGCCATCTGGATAACCACTCTCTTTGGGAGCCCAAGGTGTTCGCCATCCGTTGCTTCAAAATCATCATGTACTCAATTCAGGTACGGCGACTCTCCTGGTCCTGCTTGTCCCCCCGCCGAGGGCACCCCTGGGAGCAGGACAGTGCACTAAAGCAGAAAGCCAGATGTCCCCTGTGATTTCTCCTAAGCCCCCAGTTGTCTAAACCAGTGCTGCTTAAGCTAGTAGTGGAGAAGGCCCAGCTTAATTTCCAGTACAGCACAGACCAATACTTTTGTAAAATACAATTAAAACAAATTCCTAGAAAAATTAAATGAAAAACTCATGGAAAATACAAGCCCACAGATCAGACCCTGGGCTGCTGCGGCACTGTCAGATTGTTCGTGGAACACTGATCTGTTTCTGTGCTTATCTCTGTGTAAACCGATATCAAACAAATCTGGAATCGGCCCCAGCCCACGGGCCACACTTTGACAGCACTGGACCAAACCATGTGGCCTCTCGTGGCCCTTGCCAGTAAGACCTGCGGCTGGGAAAAAATGAAAAGGAAGACAATAGTTTAAAATGGACTGTGGGCCCATTTGAAGTAAAAGGGCCCAGGAAAAATGTGCAAACCCAGGTCTTCACTGGGATTTGGTTCTTTGTCGGACCAAGGGGGGTGGGGAGCTCCAAAAAGGGCACTGGGTGTGGTGCCACCTGCAGTGCCCGCTGGCCTGGGGACATCACTTTAGTTTACCCCTGGCCTTTGGGTCCCAGGGGAGGGCTGCTGCCCCCGAGGCCACGTGGGGGTTGCCGACTGGGGCCCAGCGCGTCTTCCTCCGCGCAGCCGCAGCACTCGCACCTGGTCATCCAGCAGCTCCTCGGCCACCTGGACGCCAACAGCCGCAGCGCCGCCACCGTGCGCGCTGGCATCGTGGAGGTTCTGTCAGAGGCTGCCGTCATCGCGGCCACCGGCTCTGTCGGTACGTAAGGACCCTGAGCAAGGGAGTGAGGGCCAGGGAGCCCCAGGGCCAGAGAACTGCCCTTGCCGGGTGGGTTTTCCTCCGTAGGAGAAGTTGGCCGGGGAAGTTGGGGGACAGAAGCAGCGCCGACCTGGACGTGAGCCCAGGCTTGCCTGGAACGCAGTGGGGGCGGGGACGCGAGAGGGGTGCCAGCCCTGGATGTGGGGTCTCCCACCCCGCTGCGCGCAGGGCCCACGGTGCTGGAGATGTTCAACACACTGCTGAGGCAGCTGCGGCTCAGCATCGACTACGCCCTGACCGGCAGCTACGACGGCGCCATCAGCCTGGGCACCAAGATCATCAAGGAGCACGAGGAGCGCATGTTCCAGGAGGCGGTGATCAAGACCATCGGTGGGGACAGGGGGGCGGGGCCGGGGAGGGCAGGGCCCTGTGTAGGGACAGCCCCACCGCAGCGTCAGTCCCGGCGTTGCAGGATTGTCACGCTCCCTGTAATGCTATACAAGGACATTGGAGAAATAGGGTGTGTCCATGGTGCGCAGGCCCGGCCTGGGCGGGGCCTGAGAATGCAGGACAGTCCCATGGCTTCTCCACCAGGGCTTCAGATGGTAGGCAAGCCCCTCCCGAGCCCCGCTGTCCATCAGGCCTGCGGCCTCCAGGGTTGGGCCATTGAAGGGAGGCGGGGACTGAGGAAGAGGCGAGGGGAAAAGGGAAAGGCAGCAGGTCGTGCAGGAGTGTGCTCCTGGGTGCAGAGAACTGTAAAGCCACCGTGTGAGTGTGTGAGGGGCCCGGCGCTTTCAGAGCCTCCCTCGGCTTTGCGAAGCAGGCAGGGCAGGGACGATGGAGCCATGGACCTTCCCCACACACCCAGGGGCAGCCAAAGGGCTACTGGGGAAAATGCCTCTTGCAAAATGGGGCTGTGCTGGGTCCCAGCATTCTCCATCCCACCCTGCTCCTGTGAAGGAGCTGAGACCGTAACCACGACCTCAGTAATGACAAGTGAAGGAACTGGCTCCAGGGAGAGTCCCACCCGGACTGCTCTGGGCGGGTTCTCTCCCTGGTCTGGGCTGTCTGGGAGAGGGCAGCCCGCACTCTCAGTGAAAGGGCAGGAGAGGCCCCGGGAGCTGCGGCCTCCTCTGGGCCAGCGCCCTGTGCCACGCTCCCCGCAGGCTCCTTCGCCAGCACGCTGCCCACTTACCAGCGCTCCGAGGTGATCCTGTTCATCATGAGCAAGGTCCCGCTGCCCTCCCTGCAGCACCCCGTGGAGGCGGGGAGGACGGGGTGAGTCCGCCGCGCCCCTGCCTGCCCAGTTTCCTCCCCGCTTCCCCTTCCCATGTGCTTGCTCTCTCCTTGTCGACGGCGTTGGCTGTCCTGGCTCTACCCTCTCCTCCCTTTTCCCTCCCCAGTCCCTCGGCAGCCCTTCATGGAACAATTTCCCAGGCTGCCCCTCCAGTAACCACCCCCCGCCTTGGGGGGAGCCGTTAATGCCCTGATCTGCTTCCTCTGCCAGGAAGCCGCTGTCCTGGGTAACCCAACAAGATTACCCCATGGGCAAACCAATCAGAGGGAGAACGAGCAGGCAGGTGTGGGAGCTCCGCCTTCATCACCATCCTGGTGACTGAGTGTGTCTCTCGTCTACAGGGAGAACAGGAACCGTCTGACCCAGATCATGCTACTGAAATCCCTCCTTCAGGTGAGCCTCTTCTATCCCCATTCCTGCTCTGCCTTTGAAGGAGGCAGCTCCTTCCAAGGGACCAAGAGAAGGCCACCACTGTACAGTCATGCAGGTTGCATACTGCACAAATACGCCCAGCTGAAAGGGTGAGTGGAGGCTGAAATCCAGCCTGGGCTCCACCCGCTAGCCAGGTTGGGCGCCATGGAGCCAGGTGTCCAGAGCAGGCAGGGCACCTGTTTCTAATTTTCCCAAAGGTTACTTACTGGCTACCGATAGCTTTGTCGGTCAAACGTTACTGTCTTGAGATGGAGTCTATTGGTTCCTACCCCTTTTTCCCTCCAGGTGCCCCCCCCAGGTCCTTCCCCCCATTGCCTGCACCCCCCCACACACATGTGCGCTCCTCAGTCTCCCAGCCCCATCTTCCCCTTTGTTGTTGTTTTATATGCCTCTTCTTAACATCTGTGCACCCATCACTGGAGTCTAGATCCATCGCTCTCAACACCATTCCTGTGACCAACTTGTTAAAATACATAGATGGGCGTGCTGCGGTGGCTCACTCCTGTAATCCTAGCACTCCGGGAGGCCGAGGCGGGCGGATTGTTTGAGCTCAGGAGTTCGAGGCCAGCCTGAGTGAGAGAGAGACCCCCTCTCTACCAAAAATAGAAAGAAATTAATTGGACAGCTAAAAATATATAGAAAAAATTAGCCGGGCATGGTGGCGCATGCCTGTAGTCCCAGCTACTCGGGAGGCTGAGGCAGTAGGATTGCTTGAGCCCAGGAGTCTGAGGTTGC
>CAUYSK010010688.1:0-45880 GCA_963575035.1 Avahi laniger
AGTGGATTAATAAAATGTGGTATATGTATACCATGGAGTACTATTCAGCTTCAAGAAACAATTGTGATATAGCACCTCTTGTATACTCCTGGATAGAGCTGGAACGCATTCTCTTTCTTTTTTTAATCATCGATGTTTGTGTAGTGACTTTTCCTAATTATTTCTGCAGTGACTGTATATCTTTTTGAATTCAGCTAGTGTTTTGGCACATGTTACCTTCAATGCCAGAAGCTAAAATAAAGAAACAAACAAAAAACAGAAAAGACAATAATATTTCTTTGTCCTTAGGTGTCCACAGTTTGATTATGATGTGTCTCAGTGCAAGTCTCTTTCAGCTTATCCTATTTGGATTTCATTTAGCTCCTTAGATGTGTAAATTTGTCTTTCATCAGATTTGTGAAGTTTTTAGGCACTATTTTTTTAAATATTCTTTCTTTGTCCCCTTTCTGTCTCTCTATCCTCTTCTTCTGAGACAATTATTTTGCATATGCTGTATGATTCATAGTGCCTACTGGGTTCTGAGACTTTGTTCATTTTTTCCACATTTTAGTTTCGTTCCTCAGACTGAAATATTTCAATTAACCAGTATTCTAGTTTGTTTGTTCCATTCTGTCTTCTTCAAGTTTAAATCTGCCAGTGAACCCCACTATAGAGATTTTTTTTATTTCAGTTGTTATAATTTTCAACTCCAAAATTTTGCTTTATTCTCTTTTTGTAATTTCTCCTTATCAATATTCTCTGTGTGGTGTGTTGTCATTTTCATGCTGCCCTATAATTTTGTTAACACTATTTTCTTTAGTTCTTTGAACATATTTATAATAATGGCTCTAAAGTCTTCGTCTCATAAGTCCAATGTCTGAGTCTCCTCAGAGATGATTTCTACTGACAACTTCACTACATCCCCTTCCCCCATGGGGGGCCATACTACCCTGTTTCTTTGTAGCTCTCATAATTTTGTGTTTAAAAGGGGGACATTAGAAGTAATATATGTCAATTCTGAAAATCAGATCCTCATATTTTATTGTTTTTGCTATTTTTTGTTCATGTTGCTGTTTTGTTTAGTGAGTTTACTGGACTAATATGTAAAGTTTTATTAGTTCTTTTATGTAGCCACTAAAATCTCTACTTGGGTAGCTTTTTGGTAATTTAATGATTGGATACATATTCCTTAAATATATTGAATAAATAATTTTTTCACACTGTGTGTGTATTCTGGTACCTCTTCAACCCTTCAACAGGAAACTAACATCTCTGTCTTAGTCATCACTTCCGGCTTGTGCGGAGACTTACGGTCAGCTAAAGGTGCCAGATTAGGAACATATTCAGGTTTTAGGGGGCATGTACACAGCCCTGGATACGTGTGTGGTGTTATGGATTTTGAAGAATATGTCAATGCTTTTCAAAGCTTTTTATGGGCATCTCATTCAATAGATTTTTTTTAGTTTATTGATAATCACACAATTAGTATCATCATTTGAGACAGCTGTGATCTTAAACTAGTGCTGTTGATTATTTTTTGACAAATACTCACAGGGCAGGGCTGGTTGCAGAGAGCACAGTCTGAATCTGTTCAAGTACTGACAAGCTCTGGGAATGAAACTTTTTGGTTTGCTGTCAGTCAGATCAAATAATGAAACATTTCTGGTGAAGGGACTTCTGGGGTGAACCAAACCTATTTTGGCTCCTTCAGTGGTTGTTAGGCTGTTGGTTTTCGTAGATACTCAACTTGTGAGTCTGTTGATTTCAAGCTGCTGAAAAGCAGCTTTGAAAGTGAATTGTTGCAAAGGCAGCTGCTCTTACATAGATCTGGCCATTTTTAAGAAATAAATACTCCTTAGACAGTCACAAGAATTTAGTAAATTTCCAGAGTTCTAAAAGAAGTTAATTTCAGTAGTTTTGTCATTATTCTCACTGTCCTTATGACAAGTGAGTTTTTAGAGGACTTTATTCTGCCATTACAGAATTACCCTCTGTAGTTAATGTTCTTTTAGCTAATCCTTACTTTAGAGATTTTTCATATTAAGGAAGAATTACTTGTATGATGAGAATTTATATTGGTATCTATATTTATAGGTATTTATATTCTATTTGTATCTATATGTATATCTATAGATCTATCTTGTATATCTATATATTTAAAAGAGCATAGACTTTGGAGTCAGAATTAATCATTGTGATTCATGTAAATATTTTTTTTACCAGTTCTGTGAGATTGCTAATTGGTTTGGCCAAGTTATTTTACCTTCCTGTATCTCAGTTTCCTCATTTTAAATAAGCATTTCAATATTGCTGTGTGAAGTAAATGGCAAGAAGTATAAAATGTATTGATTATCATGCTTTGGCAGTAATTTAATAAATATACATTATTATTATTAACTGACATAAGTATACTATGCTATGTTTAGGATCCATTTGACATGGATTCAAAATGTTTCCTTAAAGTACATGCTGAGGTTTTGTTTCCACAAATCTTGTTTCTTCTAGTGACAGCAATGGATGCCTGGAGATGACACAGGCTGTGGTGACTAGAGTCAGGTTCAAAGTAGCTTCTGGATCGCTGGAACGCAAGCTGACGTAAGGGTGAGCAGAAATGCGATCATTCTTGAGCAGACTCATATTCCCAGAAACAATCATTCAAATTATAACGTATGAGAGAAGGATTAACCAGGAGACCTGAATACATGGCCAGTAGCAGAAGTGTCTGAGGTATGTGCAAGAGTTTGTGGAGAGGCTTTCAGACACTACGACTGCATGGGCACCCATACACAGAAGCTCTCTCTTCCCAGGGCCATATATGCCTGTTCTGATGGTGGACTCATTGCCTAAAAAGAGTCTTATAGGCCTAGAGGTTACATTCACATAGGTTTAAAGTAATTTAGGAAAACCAAACCAAACCAGAAAAAAAAAGTACACTTTAAACATATATAATTTTTATTTTTCAATTATACCTCAATAAAACTGGAAAAACTAGAGTAAAAGCCGTTAAAAACCATATATTCCATGAGATGAGTTAACATGGTAGTAAATGACGTACCAAAAAAACAAAGCTAAAGTTTCAATTAACTACTCGATTCAATTTCAACTACTTGATTTTTGCCTTATAAGCATAATCTAAGGAGGTGTAATGGGGAACACTGAAACATAAGAAAGTGGCTGAGCATCAGAGGACAGGGAGGTATTGTGAGGAAAAAATAAGCTGAGTTCCTTCCAAAAGAATTACTTTAAAACATAAATTTCTCTTCTAATTCTACATTTCATTTTCTAATCCATTTTGCTTGCCTTCTGCCTCTACCAGGCCATTAACTTTAAGATATATACTAAATATAAAAGATATGAGATATAATTTCAATAGATGGTAGTTACTAATAAATCGTTTCTATGATTTACTATTTAATGGTTCATTTGCTATGATTTAATGTAATCTATTCATTTACATCACAGATACACATAAAGGACACTTCCTAAAAAAATTCTTTATGGCGGTGTGAAAAGCATGTGTTAACCAGAATAAATTTACTGTCATCTACATCTTAAACTACACACAAATTTGGCACAACCAAAAAGTCTTTTGCCTGCAATACTTCATTTAATTTATTTCACTTAAAAGTCACCTAATCTATATATTTCTTACTCATTGAATTTTTTTTTTTTTTTTGAGACAACGTCTTGTTCCGTTGCCCCAGGTAGAGTGCAGTGGTATCATCACAGCTCACTGCAACCTCAAACTCATGGACTCAAAAGATTCTCCTACCTCAGCCTCCCAAGTAGCTGGGACTACAGGTGCACACTACCATACCTGGCTAATGTTTTCTAATTTTAGTACAGACGGAGTCTTGCTCTTGTTCTGGCTGGTCTCGAACTTCTAACCTCAAGCAATCCACCCATCTTGACCTCCCAGAGTGCTAGGATTACAGGTGTGAGCCACTGCACACAGCCTACTCATTGACATTTAATCATGGAAATACTATTTACTAAGGTTTGTTTGAAACTTAAAAAAAAATACAATTAATTACCTAGAATTTTTTTCTGTATAAGGTTAAATTATATTTCATATGAAGCAATGAAATATTAATAATTACCCTAACCTAAATTCTACTTCAGGATTTAGAATGAATAATAAATTTGAAAGAAAATAAGACAACGTGGAGATTCATATACTATTAGAGATAATGGATATGAAATGTGAACTTTAGAGGGAAAAATGTCCTTAAATCTATTTATAATCGCATTATTTGCACAGAAGCAAATGCTCCCAAGAATGTTCTCATATATTCTAAAATGCCAAAAATTTTCTAACTTTGGCAATATTGCTATTAATATATGTATATTAAAAATAAATAGTAGATGCCTAAGGTTAAAAACAGTTGGTGGCAAAGCCTAGATACAGACAGGATTCTCCCGATTCATTGGCCAGGGTTCCTTCACTCCAATTTTACCCTGCTGGCCAGAGCTTTTATGTAATTTTGCTCTCTCTAGAAAAATCTACGCTGCTACTCATACTTACTCAATTTTGCCTCACAACATCCTCGATTCTTCAGTGTCTTCCTATAAAAGAGAAAGAAAAATATACTATTTTATTCTAATATAAAAATGACCAGTACCATAATGTGTTAGATTCCCAAGAGGATTTTCAAATAGAACATTTGTTTTTCCTGGAGGAATAACCTCTAACCCAAAAATACAGACTTCTACAGTAACTTGTTTGGAATGATATTAGGCAGGGATTCATTCTCAGTGCCAAGAAAATAACAAGCAACCTACTGCCCAGCTTGTTTGGTCTGAAACATCGTGTCTGTTCATGAATAATGCAGCATAAAAACTAATATGCGGTCTACAACTTTCAGAGTGTTTCCACATGAATTATCCCATTTAATCTTATGGCATAGAACATAACATATTCCAGCCTGATAAACTGACAGAGACAAGGGCTGTGAGAGGAACCAGGTGGAGTCAGTAACTGTGTTCTAGACCAATCTCAAAATATGTAAAGCAGATTGTCATTACTGCTCAAGGTTTACTCACCGTAATAAGGTACCAATTCTGCATACAAACAGGTAAAGAACCCATAGTATTGTTCAAAGCATATTGTTGATATATGTGACTGCGAAAAGGCCTTTGTTGAGAATTTTTATCCTCTGTCACACACTTCAAAATTTCAAAATTTATACTGATGACTTTGACATATACTACTCACCATAAAAGCCTCTCAAGTTTAATATACCTTTGCATAAAACTACCCTTTGACTCATTAAAAAATACTGACAAACTTACAAAAAAAATAAATTTTCTCCTTCTTGATTTCATTCAATTTTTCTTTTGCATCCAAACTGTAGGAGTGATTCTGATTGAGACTTTTTCCCCATAGTCTTCTAGCCCTAGAGCCACTTAGCAAATACCTACACCAATGCATCACTACTCTTCTTTTCCAAACTTTTTTATTGCTCTTCTAGTGCTGAATTTTCTTTTCATTATTTGTGAAATAAAACAATAGCACAAACCACAATAAAAAGAACTATATGATGCATTTTAGCTTTTTTCAATTTGTTTCTGGCTTGAGCTCCTGTCTTGCTATCTTGATACTGTCTTTGTTGTACAAAGAATGGACTATTGTCAATGTGTCCCAGAAGCCACGACTCATTTTCTTCAAACTTGAAGCTACACCATTTTTTTTACTGTCAAGAAATTTGCCTATTTTTTGAGATCAGATGCTGTAGTCATTGTTCTACTACCAACTCCTAGATCTGCAAAATAGGAGTTAGTCAAAATATATTTGTTGGATTACAAATAAATAAGTAAATTAATAAAGGATGTCTTTGATAATTTAACCTGCAGTTCACACCTGGGATTATCAAAATATATCCTTGTATATTATTTAGGATTTATTTTGGATCCACTAACTCACCTGGATTATTTTATGTAGTTTTGTCATCTCAATATTGCCTTGTCTTTTTATGTCCTCAACAAATGGAGTCAGTTTCTGAGATGAAATATGAGATTAAGAAAACTGCCTTCCTTTAAATCATACCAAGTGGGATTAAATTTATTCTTTAATTTTCATAAAAACATTCAAAACATGAAAGTAAATGCAAGATATATAAGTCTAAAATGCATCTTGGGAAACCGAGTAACCTTCAGCAAAGTGGTCAGCTAGGTGACCACACTAGCTTGCATTTTCCTTTTATCTGTAACATTTATTCAGAGGTTAATTTGGGTAGATACTATGCATTTTACACTTATGGAGTATATCATATATAATTCTGAACTAGAAGAAGTGAATCATACTTATTTTAAATTATAAAAACACCAAATCTCCAAATTGTACATTGATAGCTATAGATGTATATATAAAGAGTTTGAAATGATTGATTTAAGCTGGTGTTTGTGAAGGATAATACACTTCTCATAAGATAAGAAGCTTATAGAGAGATTCTTAACCAGAAATAAACATCAGAATTATGTAATCCTCCCTCATTCAATTTTTATTTTCTGTGGCTTTAGTTATCCATGGTCAACCATGGTCTAAAAATATTAGATAGAAAATTCCAGAAATAAACAATTCATAAGTTTTAAATTACACACCTTTCTTGGTAACATGATGAAATCTCATGCTGTTCTGTTTTATCTAACTTAGGATGTGAATTATCCCTTTGTCCAGCATACCCATGCTGTATATATGCTACTTAGTAGCTGTCTCAGTTATCAGATTAATAGTTATAGTTTTGCATTGCTTGTATTCAAGTAACCTATATTTTACTTAATAATAACCTTAAGATGCAAGAGTAATGATGCTGACACTTTGTTATAATTGTTTCATTTTGTTTCATTTTATTATCAGTTATTGTTAATCTCTTATTATACCTAATTTATAAATTAAGTTTTATTATAGGTATGTATATATGGGAAAAAAATTGTATGTATAGGATCCAGTACTATCCGAGGTTTCAGGCATCCATCCATTGGGGATCTTAGAACATAGTCCCCTTGGATAAGGGGGGCATACTGTTTATGTAATTTTTTTATGAGACAACATAATTTAACTGGGCCACATGTTCATTTTCTTGAAAAGTTTTCCAGACAAATCTGATACATATCTGCAAATGAGCATGTTGGTTACTCAATTTCTATTGTAATTGTGACAAGTGAAAAGCTGCATTAGTCTGGGTAAATAATGGAAAATTCTGAAATAGGAATCCCCTAAAATGTCAGTGGCTTAATCAATAATGGTTTATTTCTTAGTCAAATTATAATCTGTTATGGGTCATTAAGGAACCAACATCCCTTCATGCAGTGGCTTCAAATATCACCAGTCTTTCACTAAATACTGTATACCCAGACTTAAGAGAAAGGAGAGAGATAAGCAAGATAGCAGAATAGGACTCTCCAGTGCTTAAGACCCCGTAGAAACATGAATTTCAACAACTATCCACATGCAAAAATACCTCACAAGCACTATCAAAACTAGGTGAGAGATTATTGTACCCGGATATGGCACAGAAATAAGAAAAGATGCATTGAAGAGGGTAGGAGGCACAGTTTTACATTACCCATAACATCTCTCCCCCAACCCCAGGAAGAACAATGCAGAGATACCCTTTATGTAGGGGAAGGAGAGGAAAGTGAGCACCGGATTTTTCTTGAGATCCCAACTCTGGGCCTACCGCAGTAAAACCTAGTGCTAAGTAGGCCCTCATGACCCTAGGCTCCAGGCCCTCTCTGATACCAGAGCACATCTCATGCCCCAGGCTTCAGGTCTGCCCCATTTTTTAGGCCAACCCCAGTGATCCCAGGCTTTGGACGAGCTCTAGTACCTGGCCAATCCCAGTGGCCCTGGACTTTAGGCTCACCCCAACACCAGGCCAGGCCCCTGGACTCAGACTCCAGGCTTGTGCCGAAGATGCAGGCCCCCCTCAGGGCCAGGCTGACACTCGGTGTCCTAGTCATCAGTCTGGCACCAGCAAAAACAATCAATATAGTGAAGAGACAACGTATAAGAAGGGAGAAAATATTTGCAAACCATATATCTGATAAGGGGTTAATATCTAAATTATACAGAAACTCAAACAAAGCAATAGCAAGAACACAATCAGCTGATTAAAAAATGGTCAAAGGAACTGTATAGATGTTTCTCAAAAGAAGACATACACATGGCTAACAGCTATATGAAAAATGCACAACATCGTTTTTCATCAGAGAAATGCAAATTAAAACCACACGGAGATATCATCTCATACCCGTTAGGAAGGCTATTATCCAAAAGACTAAAGATAACAAGCGTTTACATTTGTGAAGAAAGGGAAACCCTTGTACACTGCTGGTGGGAATATAAATTAATACAATCATTGTGGAAAACAGTATGAACATTTCTCAAAAAATTAAAAATGGAACTATCATATTGGTCCAGCAATCCTATTACTAGGTATATATTAGAAGGAAAGCAATCAGTATTCCAAAGAGGCATATACACTCCCATGTTCATTGAAGCATTATTCACAATAGCCAAGGTACAGATCAACCTAAGAGCCCATCAGTGGGTGAGTGGATAAAGACCTGGGGTATATATTATGAAATACTATTAAGCCATAAAAAAGAAGGAAATCCTGTCATGACAACATGAATGAACGTGGAGGACATTACATTAAGAGAAATAAGCCACGTACAGAAAGACAAATATCACATGATTTCACTTTTATGTAGAATCTAAAAAAGTTAAACTCAGAGAAGTAGAGAGTAATATGACAGTTACCAGGGGTGGGATATGGGGGTTAGAGAGATGTTGGTCAAAGGGTACAAAATTTCAGTTAGATAGGAGGAATAACTTCAAGAGATCAATTGGACAGCATGGTGACTATAGTTAATATATTGTATTCCTGAAAACCACTGAGTAGATTTTAAGTGTACAAAAAGCGATAAGTATATGAGGTAATGAATATGTAATTATCTCAATTTAGCCATTCCACAATATACATATATTTTCAAACATTATCTTCTACACCATAAATATATGCAATTTTATTTGTCAATTAAAAATAATTTAAAAAGAAGAGAAGACAGATCTGCTCTTAATCCCCTCATCCCAGGGAAATATTTCATTAATAAGAACTAGTTATTTTATCCCAACTAGATAGAAAGGAGGTAATAAATTTCAATTAGCAATGGTCAAAGAGACAAACATTGATATTGGTGACACCTAGAAAATGATGAATCGCCAGTACAAAAGACTTAAAGATGAATGAAGTGCTGAAGCATTATTCCTTACATGATATGACTCTTGATATACATAAGTATTTCTTACAACAGTAATTTAATAGACTAGTATGCTTAATATTATAAATCAAATTTCTTACACTAGTTGGGCTCTATATATCTTTACCTGACTATGAAGATAAAGAAATTACTTCCTCAGGAGTTCTCAAACAATTGTTTAATTAGTTCAACTATTTTAAGATATCCATTCCATTTTATTGAGAAAGAAAGTCAAATCTATTTAGCATTGGTCTAATGTTATGTGGTCTTCCACTCAACAGCTATTGAGGAAAATAATTGCTCCAAGTATTGCCAAAAAAATAGCACTTCATAATGGGAAGCTGCATTTTTCTACTTTGAGAACTGACAAGAGTTAATTTTCTATACATAATATTTAGTTCATTTTCTTCCAAGTAAGTCAGTACCGATCTCCATCTTTAAGGCACAGAACATATTTCAATGCCAAGGAAGGAATCACTGATCTGTTCTTCTTGATCTAGGCAATACACAAGTCTGAGGGTAAAAGAGAAAACACTTCCAGTGCCTACAGGCTTTGCTGAGTCATTTATAGCTTCTACACTGTAGATTTCTACCTACTTTGTGTGCCTTTCAAGGATGGTATGAGGGTCACGTTACAAAAGGTGGCCAAAATCAAATCAAATGAGCCAAAACTTAATATAGAATATCAGCTTGACCCTACAAAATTATTTATGAAGATGTATAAGACTAAATTAACAGTTACTTATCAATATTGGTTGTAAAAATGGATGTATACAAGAAGATTAATCTGATGGGACCTCCTTGCAGCTCATTAGGGATATTGGACCTTGAGTAATTTTACAGACCTTGAGTAATTTTACATGGTAAGGATCGAGGAGACGTTTTTGATCAGACAAGTGCGGCATTCTTTCATGCTCGTTTCAGTCCTTTTTCCATGAGAAACAGTTACTGTCAACACTGAGACTTTTGTTGTTCTCAGTCACATAGAGCATATGATAATTTGTATTTGGGGACAATTCCTTGCAATATGCAACTAATTGGGTATCATGATTTGAGCCATTTAGCTAAAATATCTTTTCAGAAAGTCAAAGATATGTGAAGCAAAATGAGGTCTCTTCTCAATACCATTCTAGAGTGTAGACATTGTAAGGTAACAGACAACTAACCAAATTTTAAGAGTTTAAATCAATCACTGAAAGACAGGCTTGTCCAAGTATGGAAAATTGAAATCTAAGAATTAATGCTATTAAAGAATAAAGCTGCTACCAGGGAAATGCAAGTAAACTACAAAAGGACATTCTGAATTAAGTAATTCTGAAATACAAACATACAAGTTTAACAGTTTGTGGGAATGATATTGACTCCTTAAATTCCAATTTGCATTTTCATGTTTGGTTAAGTCCAGTCCTGTCTGTGGTTTCAATTATTATTAATAAGTTAATGATCCTCCTACCTTTATCACCAAATAAATTCTCCATTCTAAAACATAAATGCACACTAAAAAACAACTAAAAATATATCTTCATATCTGGGTTACTTACAGCAGGTTAAACTAATTGTACTTAAAACATTACTCCTCATCTCTACCTACATCTGCTCCTGTGTTCCCTTTCTAAATGGCATCACCGAATGCATAAATAATCTTCAATTTCATATGTAAGAAACTGGCAAATTATCCTTAATTAATCACTCTTTTTCACACTTCCATATATAGTATAAGGAGATACAAAGTCCTGTTTGTCGGCTGGATGCGGTGGCTCACGCCTGTAATCCTAACACTTTGGGAGGCCGAGGAGGTAGGATCACTCGAGGTCAGGAGTTTGAGACCAACCTGAGCAGCCAGATCACATCTCTACTAAAAATAGAAAGAAATTAGCTGGACAACTAAAAATATATAGAAAAAGTTAGCTGTACATGGTGGTGCATGCCTGTAGTCCTAGCTACTTGGGAGGCTGAGGCAGAAGGATTGCTTGAGCCCAGGAGTTTGAGGTTGCTGTGAGCTAGGCTGACATCACGGCATTCTAGCCCGGGTAACAGAGCGAGACTCTGTCTCAAAAGAAAAAAAAACGTCCTGTTTGTCATACTTCTTTAATTAAGATCATTGTTCTGGCCACTTAGATTGCTTCAACAATTTCCTCACTAGTGAAAACTAGTTGCCATCACTAGTTTTGCCTCCATTGTCACAGTGATATCAGATTTCTTTTCTTTTTTTTTAATAAAAATTTTATCCATTTTATTACAAGGACTTTTTGAAATAGAAAACTGCAAAATACACCAATACATTTCTAACGTCCGGGATACATATGGCAAGTAAAACAATGACAACATCGAGTGCTGAAGTGATTAAAGAATGACAAACAAAGAGAATGGCAAATTGGAAAAAAAATCATCATTAAAGCTTTTCTGGCCTGTATTACAGAAAAAGAAACAGATTTAGCAAAGAGGAAGTGTCAAAGTCAAAATATTTGTGGAGAGAAGCACATGTACAGTAAACATGGTATCTTTAACTGCTAAACCATTTAGATTCCAAAAATATAGCATAAATTATTATTACAAAGTATTTATATAGAAAAAGAAGTGTTTATACACATAAACCTTCTGTGTGAACTTCATAAAAATTATTTTGCTTTAATTCTACAAAAAAATTTCATACGCAATTTTTTTAGTTTGCATAATTTTTACCAACAATAACACAGTATTATAAAACCTCAAAGAACCATTTTCCTTACATCCAACAGACAGAAAAACAAATGATTTAAAATATGAAAAATCATGCCATGAAAAAGAAACATCATTTACTATTCTATTTTATATTATGTTTCAATAGCATGTAAATATGGAAAATATTTCATTATACTTCCCATTGCTAAGGGAACTGCAGGCAGTCACAACCCACAAAAGTTTATCCAGCCCCTGTTGTAATCTTGATACTGTACTAGGGAAGTGGATTAGAGGGACTGTCAAAAGCACAGCAAATAGAATACAGTACTTCACAGTCATGGCAAAAATATCATGTGGTAAGCATTTACTATAACTTTGTAGTAATTCTGACTCCACTTTGTCATGAAATGTGAGGTACAGCAAAGAGTGCATCTGACCATATGATTCTCCTAAATGCCCTGGATCAATTATACCAATGTATCAAATTACCGCATGTACCCTGAAAATATGTACATCTATTATGTACCAAAATAAATCAATACATTTTTAAAAACTAAAGGAAAACTGTTTGTGCTTACCTATAGGCTAAAGTTCAAAACATTTGTAGAAGGAATTAGCAAATTACAATCCATGGGCCAAATCCAGCCCACCACTCGTTGTAAGCTCTGGAAGCTAAGAATGATGTTTACATTTTAAAAATTGTTATACTTTAAATGGTTATATAATTACCTATGCAATATCCTTGATCTTGTCTCTTGGCCTGTAGACCCTAAATATTTATGCTCTGGCCCTTTGCAGATCACAGTTGCAGATCCCTGTGGTAGGGTCTTGTAGAAAGCCCACTTTATACAGTGTTACCCTTGTCATCCTCATCTCTCATCATGCCTCTAAAACTGACTCTCCCATCAAAAACAATCCCAGAAATTGTTGAAATTTTAGAAAGTAAAATTCTTATTTCCATTTCTGGGTCTTACCTCAGCATCGTCTCAGCCTGAAACATATTCACCTCTGTTATCTTCATCATTAGGATAAACTCATTCTTCCTGTAAATTCAATTTACCTCTTTCAGAAAGGCTTTACTGAACTTCAAGGTTCTGGGGTAGATGAGGGTTCTCTGTTCTCCGAAAAACCCTCATTTTAAAATCTATATGGTGCTTGTTCCACAATGTAGCATGTGGGAGTTTGCATCTTCCCAGACACCGGCCACAATGTCACCCACTCCGTAAACTCCTCTGCGCTGTGACTTAACACCCTAGTCTACGTCTATGCTCCTTGTAACTGACTTGACTAATAGCAAATGACATAATTGACACTATGTCAGTTATGAGAATATCATTTTTAAGAGGCCTGTGGCAGCTTGTGATTCCTGCCACTTGGACATCAGCCTCCATGTAAGAATTGCGATTGCCCTGGTCCATCTAAGCCACATGGTGAGGCCATAGAGAACGAGATGCCAGGTGGACAGAGAGAGAAGCCAAGGAGCAATGAGATAGCGACCATGTGAATGAAAAACACTGTGAAAGTGGAGCCTCCAGCTGAGATGCTGCAGCTGACACCCTTTGTACCAGAGACAAATTACCCAGCTGAGCTCCTCTGAAATTTCTGATCTACATCATATGGATGAAATAAAATTGCTGCTTTAAATGGATAGCTTTTGGAATTGTTTGTCATTGATACAATATGTAGCCAGAGCAAAGTAACTGTTTTCTTACTAATTTGTTTTTCTCGTTTGAAGTTAAGGTTTAGATGACTTAATAGGAACCTCTCTTACTGAACTTGATTCACAGAGCCTAGAATATCGTAAATGCCCATCAAATGCTTATTTAATGAATCAATGAGTTTTCCAAGTTGAATCTTTGATTGAATATGTAAATGAATGGAGTTCTAGGCAAGTGTGGAGCAAGCAGATGCTATCTCCTATGGAGAGAAGAAATAAAAAGAGAAATGAAAAGGAAGCAGGAAGAAAGAATGGAGAGGAGATATAAGGTGTCTTTAAATGGGGATAAAAATAAGAAAAATATTGAGGCAGAGGAGGCGGTTTGAAGTTGTTTGGGGGTTTCCAAGATCAGCTCGAGGTTAGATTCTTCACCAGGTGGATTCAGCATACTGTCTTAACCACGATTAGGATTTACTGTGGCGAATGGATAGAAAGCAAAATCATCAAAGGAAAAAGGCATATGGGACGAAGTCCGGAGGAAATCAGGCACAAGTCTCCAGAGCTTCTCTCGCAGTGGAGTAAGACACGACACACTTAATTCCCCCAGCAATGAGTCCTGACATTTGTGAAATGTTGCCAACCAGGGGAGCTCATTAAAGATTCAGCACCTAGGATTTTTGATGGGATCTGGTCAGGTATGCAGCTTCTTTGCACGTACAAAAATTCCAGACTTCCAGAAGAAAAGTGTATGTTTGGCATAAATCATACTGTTTGTACTAATAGTTTAGACATAGTGATCCACTCTTCTCATTTATGAGAGTGGTGGGAAACCACCTGAAATCTAAGTTCCAAGATGCTGACTAAGGGCCAACCTTATAAGGAGGCCTTTCAGAGAATAACAGCGAGGCTTTCTATATTAACTCTTTTTGACATAGAAGGGAAAGGGTTGTAGTCCTTAGAGTTTACCCTCAGCCCCACTGGACACTGTCATGAAGAAGTCATCTGTGATTGTAGAGGAATAAAACCTAATGAGTGTTGTGTTAATCTGTTAAATAGATTCAATTTCAGTTAAAAAAATTCTCTACCAAAATGTCCTTAATAGAATATTTTAAAACTTAGCTTTTAGTATGAAAGATAAATACTCACATATAATTCTTATATTAAAAGGGAATCTATGATTTTTTTTTATTTCAGCATATTATGGGGGTACAGATGTTTAGGTTACGTATGTTGTCCTTCCCTCCACCCCCCTAAGTCTGAGTTTTAAATATGTCCATCCTTCAGGTGGTGTGCATTGCACTCTTTGTGTATGCATATACCCGTCCCCTCCCCCCCTCCCCCTTCTCCCTCGCCCAACATCCAATAGATGTTATTCTTATATGTGCACTTATGTGTCAATCAGTTAATACCAATTTGATGGTGAGTACATGTGGGGCTTGTCTTTCCATTCTTGAGATACTTCATTTAGTAGAATGGGTTCCAGCTCTATCCAGGATAATGCAAGAGGTGCTAGATCACCATTGTTTTTTGTGGCTGAGTAAGAACTCCATGATATAAATATACCACATTTTTTTTTTTTGGAGACAAAGTCTCACTCTCTTGCCCAGGCTAGGGTGCCGTGGCATCAGCCTAGCTCACAGCAACCTCAAACTCCTGGGCTCAAGTGATCCTCCTGCCTCAGCCTCCCAGGTAGCTGGGACTATAGGCATGCGTCACCATGCCCAGCTAATTTTTTCTATTTTTAGTTGTTTGGCCAATTTCTTTCTATTTTTAATAGAGACAGGGTCTTGCTCTTGCTCAGGCTGGTCTCGAACTCCTGAGCTCAAACGATTCTCCCACCTCAGCCTCCCAGAGTGCTAGGATTATAGGCGTGAACCACCTCTCCCGGCCATATACCACATTTTATTAATCCACTCATGTATTGATGGGCACTTTGGTTTTTTCCACATCTCTGCTCTCTGAATTGTGCTGCTATAACCATTTGAGTGCAGAAGTCTTTTTTTAGAATGTCTTTTGTTCTTTGGGGTAGATGCCCAGTAATGGGGGATTGCCAGATCAAATGGTAGTTCTAGTTGTAGCTCTTTGACGTATCTCCATATTGCTTTCCACAGAGATTGTACTAGTTTTCAGTCCCACCAGCAGTGTATCAGTGTTCCTGTTTCTCTGCATCCATATCAACATTTATTGTTTTGAAACTTTTTAATAAAGGCCCTTCTCACTGGAGATAAGGGATATCTCCTTGTGGTTTTGATTTGCATTTCCCTGATGAGTAGAGATGTTGAGCATTTTTTCATGTTTGTTAGCCATTAGTCTATCTTCTTTTGAAAAGTTTCTGTTCATGTCCTTTGCCCATTTTTTGATAGGGTTGTTTGATTTTTTTCTTGTTGATTTTCCTGAACTCCCTATAGATTCTAGTTATCAGTGCTTTATTGGATGTGTAAGATGCAAATATTTTCTCCCATTCTGTAGGTTGTCTGTTTGCTCTCATAAACATTTCCTTGGCTTTTTTGGACACTATATACTTTAGTTTTAAAAATTCAATTTATTCCTTCATTATATCTTCTATCTATTATGAAATTTCTGCTTATTTGCTCAGCTTTTTAATTTTTTTTCATTTTCAAGTATATTTGCAATTGCTCATTACAAAATTTTTATCATGATACTTTAAAATCCTTGTCAGATAATCCTAACACCTCTGTCATCTCAGTATTGGCATTTGTTAATTTTCTTTTTCATTAAGATTGAAAGTTTTCTGATTCTTGGGATGAATAGTGATTTTCAGCTGAGACTTGGACATTCCAGGTATTGTGATATGAGTCTGTGAATCTTATTGAAACCTTGTCTTTCCATTGGCTTTCTCTAGTCTATTGCTCTGGAAAAGGAGGGGAGCGTCACCTCATTACTGGCAGGTGAGTGTAGATATCTTGTTTCCCACTTAGTCTCCACTGACACGCAATGTGGGGGTCTCCCTGTTATTGCTGGGTGGTGGGAGCTTTCGTGTCCACTAAGCCTCTGTTGATGCTACCCTGGTTGGAAGGAGCAGGAACGTCTCATTACTCCTGTCCATGTGTCTTCCCCAGACACTCTAGGGAGTCCATGGTACCACTGGACAGTGTTAAACTCTTCAGCATCAGGTGGGTCTCTCCTGACACCAGCAGCATGAGAGAGGGACATTTCATTGCCACTGGTGTAGATGGGACCACAGTTTTCTGTGGAATTTGGATGGAGTAGAGTGATCATTGTCTGAAAGTTCTGTCTTGTTCAGCGCCCATTTCCTTGTCCTTTGACATGAAAGAGAAGGCGCTTCTTGACAGTATTTTTTTTAAATCTGATTTTCTGGCTTCTTCAACCTCAATTTTGGAATATATGAAGCAAAAGGATAATATAGGAAGTCACCACCATGTCCTTCGTCTTTACTAGGGCTTTATGAGACAGTGAGCTTCTTCCTTGATGCCCAGGGCTTGAGAAAGCAGCTCACCATTCTATGAATATTAGAGGAGCCACAGAGGTGCTTATTGTCCAATCTGTCCGTTTGTTTTCCAGATGGTAGATTCAGCTAATTGTTAAATTTGGCCACAGTGGTCTTTTCAGCAGATTTTTTTTTTTAATTAAAGCACTAAATATTTTTTCTAGGATCTTTAAGCTATCCTACCAATGGTCTAGTGCATGAGGGCAAGATGTGAGCCCAACTACTCTAAAGTCCCCTGAAACCCTGTTCTTGTCCCATATTTGATGATCTCTCTGAACGTTCCTATTTTCATGTTCCACACCCAGAGCACTTTCCCACATCCCCTTTCCCTTTAATCATTCATTTCTGTATTTAACAAAGCTGAATTGAATGTTTACTACACGGGAAGCATTGTTATAACAGCTTGAAAAACAGCAGTGAACAAGACACAGGAAGTTCACATTTTCATTTTAGTATTGCACAATTATTTCAGAGCCTTTGGAAACAATGCTGGCTTCCTCTTTCTGGAGGAGGAAGTGAGAACAAGCGGCTGTAGAATTGCCGGTTGTTTTCTTAACGCTCATTTGATGAAATATGGTACTAATTTTATACCATTACATGTCCTGATCTCATCTGTGCTTTGAGTCCTCATCATTCTATTTTTCACTGTAAAAGTCCAAGCACCATTAAAATTAACAGACGGGAGTAGGAAAAAAGAAGCCTTGCCCTTGGCATCATATCCATTGAACCTCACAGTAGGCAGTAAAGAAAACAGTAAAATTGGAAAACTCAGATTTAATAACTTAATTTCTTTCAGCATCTTAGAGACATAGATTGGAGATCAAGTGGCCAAAGATATATACAAAAGCTCTTTCTGGTTATGTAACATAGTTGCTGGCTTCTAGAAACATTAATGTTTTAAAAATCAGCAGAAAAGAGGATTAAGTTTTTATTTTAACTTGATATTTTATTGATGTAAATGTAGATTCACATGCAGCTGTAGGAAACAGTAGAAAGATTTATCAAATTTCCCTAATGGTAACATGTTACAAAACTATGGTCTACTGTCACAAACAGGATATTGACATTAATACAATTCACCAACCTGGTTAAGATTTCGTTGCTCCATAAATTAACACTACTATATTAGAGACAGGTCATCAGAAGTCAAGCGGGAACTGTCCCCTGGGCTAATTGTTTTTAGCTGTAGGTATCTGTCTCTGGGCGGACACTCTTTGATCAGCTCTCATCCCATGATTCCATGTAGACCTTGCTGTGTCCTTCAAAGCAGGTGAAACCCACGGGGTTGAGACCACAGCATCACCTTGGAAAGCAAGTGCTACTGACCTTTGAGATGCCCTCCTGAGGAAGAGCCGCTTTTGATATGTAAACTAATGTGTTCACATATTCTTTCAGGACCGAGCCCTGCAAAACTCCTGAGACCATTTCTGTCTCTAATATAGTAACATTAATTTATAGAGCAACAATATTTCCCAAGTTTTAATTATATATATGTGTGTCGGGGGAGACAGAAAGAGAGAGAGAAACAGAAATAAAGAGGCAGAGAAAGACAGAAAGAAAAAGACTCTTCGGTGTCCTCAGCATCTAATATTTGCTATACATTCTTTCACTTCAGTCTTCAATAAAGATCTTATATCTGACTTAGATATTGTCTAGTATTTGCTGCAAATACAGGCACCAGCAATTGGAACATACTCAGGCAGATATCTTTAGGAAACTTGTTTATCCAAATCATGCCTAGTTTTATGTTTTGACATTCCTTTCTCAACCATATTGCTATGCCACATTTATTTGGCCACCTGCCATTCACGTATGCAATTTAAAATAAAATTAATGTACACGACACATTTATGTTCCAGTATGGCAGCGTAGTCTCATAGGGAATTTGTAGACACTGAGAAATTTGATATGTGACCTAGAGACTTTAAGAATCAAAAATAACATTAATCACTTACCAAGTTTTGACAAACCAAAGAGAAGACCCTCACTAGCATCAGGCGGGAAGAGGGAAGGGGCCATCTAGGTCACTACAGGATGTGCGCTGCATCTCTGTCATCTTTAGAATCACATCTTTGTCATCTTTAGGGTCACGTCTCTGGACATGTTGTTTTTTCCTGGCACCAGCACCGCTGGAGCAAGTGCATATCAAATTGTATCTATTTAAAACAGATTGTGGATTTAGAAATAGTTTCTTCTTGGAGTTTATAACTTCTGAGGGAAGGAGGAAGACAGACAGAATGGCAATTTGAGAAAGGAAGGTGGGTTTGAGGGGAAGCTTCCCTTTGGGGGAAGATCAGGCTGGGACGTGTGAGCTGACTCTTGCACTCCTCTTGGCAGTTTCTGACACAGTTGGTGGCTCTTCGGTTTTGATTTCTGACTCGACTTTTTACTTTTCTTTCTGAATATGTTCTCTATAAAGAGTTTATCTTAATAGAAATGATCGAGTGAGTGAAGTGTGATTTCCTCCTTCCTTTGCTGGGACAGAGTTTCCCACCTCCAGTGACATCTCCCACTTGCCCCCTGCCCCTCCTCCACTTGTCGGTCTTGGGTCCTGCCCTCCAGGGCTCCAGACATTTGACTGGCTTGTTAAATGAATAAACCAAATACTGAGAGTCTATAAGTGGATAATTAAGGTTAAATGTGCTCAACCTTTCAAATAACTCATTGATATTTTAAATAATTGATTAATAATTAATTAGTCGAAGCATGTTGGGGGGAGGTTGCAGGTTTGGATCATAATGCGGAAAGACACAATCCTGAAGGCCATGATCCCAGGTGTTGAAATCCTAAGAGCTCAAAAATCCCTAAAGGTGTAAATTCCTGAAGTCTGAATCTCTAAAGTCTAAAATGCCTAGAGTCCCAAATCCTGGAAACCACAATCACAGCTACTATCTTGTTGTCATCCTTATGCAGAAGAAAACGGATTCCAGCTGAATTCTCAAACCATAATGACACATGTGAAAGAAGGCTTCTGAAAGTGAATTTCAAGGTATTATCAATAAAGTTTATTTTTTTACACTGAGCCCAATTCATTTGTTGAAAAATTTAGATGAGTGAATTGGCCATATGATATGGCAATGATGAAAACTTCAGTTTGAAAATGTGTCATTTGCCTGCATTGACATTCTTTCAGCTGATGATATCCCAGGAGCTTTTAGTGAATTAAAGCCGCATGTGCCTGAAGAAGCCAGTGAAGTTTATGACTGATTTGAAAATAATTACGTGCATAGCAGGATAAGAAGACATGCAACAGTGTTGCTGTTTGATCCTCAGTACTGTTTCTGCCAAATCTGTGGTCTGTATATGAATGCATGAAAAATGGATTTCCACATACCCAAAAGAAGCATGGCAGAGACGATGGAAAAAATTAATAGGAAATACTGAACATTGGTGAACAATGTTTGAAATAGAACAATTTCAAAAAGAGCAGCACCAGGTAGAAAGTGAATGTGAACATGTTCTCCAAGGAGAGCATGTCCTAAAAGAAAAAAAATAGCAGCCATTCGTTGTGATGCAAGATTTCAAAACATGATTAATGATTGTGCGAGTCAGCCAGCTTTTAGGGACTATGTCTGTGCAATTGCCCGTAATCTACCCTGCAATACATTCCATATTTTTTTAATTTTTAAGCTTTTTTTTTTTCTTATTTTTTTCACTCTTTTAAATGATCAGCATTATTTTTTTACATTTTGCCATGCTATGTTATTTCATCTTCACATCCTTTACAATACTGTAAATATATTTTGTATAAAGACTTTTAGAAAGTTCTAATTAATTTTAGACATTTTTTAAAAATGTAACTCCATGAAAATGCATTATCACAGCACTGACTTTGTGCATAAGTGTTGTGCATGAACATAAAAACATTGAAACTTTTTCAATAAATGAAGAGATGTCCTTTTTGTACATTTGCATTTGTGAAAGATAAAATTTCTCAAGATCTTTGGTTTTCGGGTCACTGGTGCAGTGGTGATGTGGTGGTGACCCATCCTAGATTTTGATCACTCTCATCAGGAGATTTAAGCTGTCCGTCACTGTATTTCAAATGACCACAGCTACGAAGCCACAGCGATTGCATTTATACATCTCACTTTTTGACCTATTTCTTTATGAATATGGTTCATAATTGCTATCCCCATGTGACCTGTTCATGCTTGCAAAAATATGTGTTATTATTGCTTATTTTATTGTGAACACTGGCCTAGGAAGTTTTCTGTCATGTATTTGTTTCTTAAATACATCCCCTTTTAAAGATGTAAATAAATCTTTTAATTAATTTTTTGAATTTTTTTTTTTTGCAGAACTGTAATTTTGGGATTTCAGCATTCAGGCTGATGGCATTTGGGATTGTGTCTTTCGAGAGATTATGATTGGCTCCCATTCCTTGCAGACCCCATTTATATGTGTACAGCATTCATTAGAATTTATCTCTAGAGGGAATTTTAGATATTATCTAGTTCATTTGTTGTGTTTGTCTGCTCAGGAGGCCATAACAAAATCCCAAAAACTAGGTGACTTAAACCACAGAAGTTATTTTCTCACAGTTCTGGGTCTGGAAGTCCAAAACCAAGGAGCTGGTGGGGTTGGCTTCTGCGGAGACCCCTCCACAGCTCACAGATGGCCACCCTCCCGCCACCTCTCCTCATGGTTGTCCCCAGCCCCTCTCTCTGGTGTCCCTTGCCGGCTCCTCCCCACCTGCCTGGCCTCCAGGCCTCGCGCCGCCCTGCCCCCTTGCATGCTTCCCTCCCCTGTCGCGCCTGCACTCACTCTGACACAGACCCAACCAGTCTCATGGCTTGACACGCCTTCTACATGCTGATAATTCCAACATTTATACCTCTCCCCCGGATCGCTCCTGATTTCCAATTGCCTTATTGATGCTTGCAATTGAATATCCTTTAAACACTGAGAACACGACCTGCCTGTCCACACCGGAGAACCTGACACGGCTCCCCAGCCTCTTTCTCCCACACTCTTCTCCATCTCAGTTCATCCACCCACTGATCCAAGCCACTAGCGGGTCCCACTGGGACTATGGCAACTGTCCTCTAATCGCGATGGTCCTGGTAAAGTCACAGTCAGATCAACCTCACGCAGTGGCTCTGCCTTGCTCAGAGAAAATCCCCATGTCCTCCTCTGAGTTACAGGAGCCCGTGTCGCGCTCGGGCACATGTTCCCCGAAGCCTTCTCACACCTCCCTGTCTTTCCTCCCTGCACATTGCTCCTGCAGCCTCAGGCTCTTGCGCACGTATTCCTTCTGGGTCTAGGAATCCTCTCTCTTTCCAATGTGCATGCAGCTGCTCCACACAGAGCAGTCATTTCTTCCTGGTCTCCGTTTGGTTGTCTGCGTCTCTGAGGACTCCCCTGGCCCTTCAGGGACACTATTTCTGCTTACTAACTTCCTCTTAGCACGAATCCACTTATTCCTATATTGTATATCATGTACTATATTTCATCAATTTTAAATATGCATTTTTTCACATTTTAACAGCTTTGAAATCGGAAAGCTCTGACAATCTACAGCATTTAAGCTAATTTGACATAACTTGATGCTTTTCTTTCTGTACTGCACCTTAAAAGACAGCATTTTAACTTTATTAAAGGAGTATATATCTTGGTCTCAGTCTTTCTCCTTGAGAGAAAGATTTTTGCTGTTTTATCCCCCAAAACCAATGTGAGGTTTGCCATTATAGGAAATCAATCAATTATAATAATATAATAAAGGTTTTGAGATATGGTCTTTATCATCTTTTTCCCTAGGGGAAAGGGAACTGAATCACATTGGTCCTGGTGAGAGCTAATAAAGCCTCATGTCTAGTTGGGGCAGAGAAACAGTAGGGATGCGGGGCGCACATTTGCAAAAGTAGGATCAGCTGTACCCTGACCCCTCATGTATTGATGGAAGTGAGGTAATGCAAGGTCCCAGTGACAGCTATGAGATTTAAGCTGGGGTAGGATGATGGCATTCCTTCAGTACATGAGGACTGAAGAGGTGGAGCAGTTTTTGAGAGGAAAGGTAAATGTATTAATTTTAATTAAAATTTGTTTTTATTTGCTAGCTAAATACTGCATTTAAGATAGTAGACCCTCAGAGGATGGAGTTTAAGCTTTGTAATTAAAAATAAGGGCTAGGGAAAAAACAAGCTGTAGTTGGCAATTTGCAGCAAAGTATCTGAAAAGGAAGCGTGATGCTACTGGCTTAGGGATATGTGGGCTACAAAGAAAGAAATGCAGCCACGCTAGTCTAAACGGGAAGGGATTTGTTACAAAGATAAAGGGAACCCAACAGAAAAGAAAGGCAGTCAAGGTTTGAGGAACTGAATCCAGAGGGTGGAACTAGGGACTGGGAATTTGGAAGCCAGAGAGCCAGTCTCACTGCCTGGGGTCCCTGTCCTGTCTGGGCTGCGTGGACGTCCTAGCCTCTGCCTCCTGCTTCTCTCTCAATCGTACGTTCCTTGGAGAGAGAGAACCTGGCTGGACCAGGTAGAGTCAAGTGTCTGCCCTGGTCCAGTCGGCCTCAGCTCTGAGGGTGGCATCAAAGAGCTCAACCAGGAGGCTGTATCAGCCACAGTGGGGGAGATGGCCACTGTCCCAGAGCACACGGCCCACCGCACCTTGGCACCCATACTGGGTGTGTTTGTATTGCAGTCACACAGGCTGATAGTGGAGTTCCCCACAGTGCAGAAGTTGCTAGAATGAAGAAGAAACATCCCTTCCACACCAGGCCCGTGGCCCCACTTAGGGGCTGGAGCCCGGGCCACGTCGTCTGTGCCCACCCTAGCGCTGTGCGCTCTGGGAGCACACGGTTCTGCACTTTGGGATTGGTCTGTCTACAATTTATTTTGGAAGTATTTTCATAGCAGTAGATACAGTGCCAAAGCACTTTCCTTTTTAATAGCTGCTAGAATTCATTTCTACAAGTGCACCATAACTCATCTGTTCCTCTGTTGAGGGACATGGAGGCTGAGTTTTCCCTTTCATTGTTTTCATTAGTTATTTATTTATTTTGCTGCATCCATGTAATTATATCAGTCCTGTAATTTCCTGGACTTGGAGTTGCTGTATCAAAGAGGATATGCATTTAAATATTCTGTGGTTATTGTCATATTTCCTTCCAAAGGGAATGTGCATGAGACAGTGTACTCCGTACCTTGTTAATATTATGTAATATCAAACTTTTACGGCTTTGCTAATATAGGTTTAAAAACTTATTTTAAAAAAATTTGAATGTCTTAATGAGGAATGAACTCTAGCTCATGTCATTTTTAAACACTGCTATGCTTTTGTTAGTAAGGAGTGAATGAATTAATATTTGCTTGGCACAGAAAAAATTAATATAAGCACATAATTAGCTAAAATTGCTTGTAATTGGTATTCTTTATAAGTTATAGAAATTTATTTTTACATTTGTGTCCAAATTTATCAAAATTTTTTTGTGACCTCTGCATTTTGTATTTTTCTTAGAAATGATTACCAATGTAAAAAATTAACACTTATATTTAACTTATTCAATAATATAATCATTTAAAGTATTATAACCTATATGCAACAATATTTAAATTACCCAAGTTAGTAAAAGTATCCACTCAATAAAATATTTAATTCTTTTAAAATATAAATTGGAATTATAATTAGCAGCTTAGCTATAGAAAATTAGTTAAGTACCAAAAAAACTCAAGAAACGCTCACCTTTTTAAAAGTTAGAAGAAATACTTTTAAAGAATTATTTTGAAGGTCTTAGTCTCTGCAAGTGTTTGAACAGAAGTATGTGGTCTAATGCTCTTCCTTCCTTCCTTTCACTCATTCTGTTTCTCTCCACTAAGCAGATACATCAAAGAAATATTTTTGCTGATAATTTTTTTAGCATTATGAAAAGTATTTTCAGCAGTAAAAGCCTATTCAAGTTTTCCCCTTTATTTTCTCACACTCATTTCCCTCAATTTAATAAAATCTTCAAATATTGATTTTTATAATTGAACATTTCAAGGAATATATTTGGAGAGTTTAAATGTAGATGTTGGAATATAGAGACTTAAACATATTTTATAAAATGTATGCTATTCAAATTAAATAGCTTATATTAAAAGTCAACATATTATAACATGCCACAAATTGCCAAAATCAAGTAATTATTCATTGCACAATTCACTGGGAATGACACAAGTTAATATAAGCTGGTTTAAACATATGAAGTCTCTTTTGGATGATTGAAGCATATATGATATCTCCCAGGGAACATTCAATCATTTTGTTTAAGACTTGATTAGCTTTTGTCTCTTCTGTGTGAGATAAATGCTTTATATTTGGAAAAGTCCTTTTTTTCTTTGGAAATAAGCCTTATTTAATAAAACGCTTTAAATTTTCAGGAAATGAAATGAAGAAAAATAAATGTTTTTATTGCTATTGTTGTCATTGTTAGTTACAAAGGCTATAAAGAACAATTTTTTAATTTAAATGTTCCATTGAGGTTTTGTGTATTTATTTACTTGTTCTGTTGAAAAGATTACAGGTACCTAAAGTTTTAAGTGTTCAGGGGGGAAATGCTTTTAAAAATTTTTCCTTCTTGTAGCAAGAAATTTGAGTGATTTAATTCTTCAGACAAGTGGTTATGACTACCAATGAAACGTCAATGTAACCAGCTGAACACTATATGGAATAAATCACCCAGGCTCTAAATTGCTTCTCACGGAGTGGTTCAATAACACGCAGGGTGCTAAGTGCATCTTCACAGCTCCTTTTCCGTATATACCCAGAAGCTTACCTTACAGGCAGAGAGAGCACACGTGTGAGTGTGCATGCATTTACGCAGACTTGCACTGGCTCTGAAGCACACTGCTCTCCAGAACATCTTGTTCGCACCAAGGGCAGGTGCACAGTGGCCCATGGCCTACAGAAAACAGTGGTGTGTCTCTGCTTTTAGATCTATTTTTTATATTATTATTTTAAGGTATTCGGTTTGCATACAATTAGTGCAGCTTTGAACATGTGTAGTTATGAATACTTATACATATATTGGGAGTGTACATTCAACATATTTTCAGAGTTCAGTTCAGAGATCACTGAAGATTGTCTTTTGTGTGACTTCAGATCAAATTACTGGGCATTTGGGTTAGAATTACCTGGTTAATTACCTTACTGTAATAGCTCATTTTGCATGCACTGTCCAAATGTCAGCAGCAAGAGTTGAATTCTATTTTATCCTGGTGTTAAAGAAAGAAAATCACTCACTCTGCGTTACCTATGGGTAACTTCAATTTTTTTTGAAGTTTTAGTATAGTGTTATAACTACCAGATTCAAAGAGTAAATTTTCTAAAGAGACTGTACTTCCTTTTCGATGGAACCTGAATATCTGGATGTGGCATCTTTGTAACTTGGATGGCAGCCATCCCCAGGAGTTATTGGCAGTGAATTGGGTTTCTGATTTAGAAATTATCAATGACAACATTATCAATGTGCTCCTCTTTCATGAAAGAATGTGAAAATCCAAGGCAATCACAGAAATGATAATATACTCAGAAATTTGAGCAACTAGGACATTCTGACAATGCTATAAAATTTATGGGCAGATAAACACATCTTATAATACTGCTATTTGATCAGACCTCAGCAATCAGCTATCTGTTGAACAGTAACTTTTAAACCAGAATGACATAAATTCCCTTTATTCTGTCCTTAGGGTGGGTCCTGTCAGCTGCAGAGCTCCCCACTCTGCATGCAGGGAATCTTTCCCTCACTTCTGTCCTTCCTGATTTGTGATTTGTGCGCTGATGGAGATCTTCCAGCTCACGCTTGCCCATGCCGAGGAAAGCCCTTACCTTGCTAAGAGCATAGGTAGCTAGAATCCCTTTGTGCAGCAACGGGCAGCCTGGCTTAGCAGGAAGCCTGGCAAGACTGGAGTCATGAGGTATTCATTTAAGCCTCATCTGTGCCATGCTGTGGTTTGTTATGTGGTACAATAGCTTCTTCCAGTGCAAATATTGAGCAACGAGCTTTTGGAAAATGATGTACTCTTGGTAAAAGGCGCCTTTGAGCATCACTAGTGAGCTGTGTATTTGTACAGTCCTGAGGAAGGAAATCTGGCAATATGTTAAGATATTACGATTGCAAATTCATATTCCTTTTGCCCCAAGAGTAAGGTTTGCTGGTGCTGCGACGTTGATACTCCCGCCATGGCCAGTTTCAAGCTCCCACAGGGCATCACCGAGGGTGAGCTGGGAAGAGACGGCACCAGGGCTGCCCTGCTCGGCTGCCCACTCCGGAAAGGCAAGGTGAGGCCCAGGCCACCTCCGAGTTCCTCTTTATCACCAGCAGCTTTCTCCCTAAGCTCGGAAATAATATTCAAAATATCTGCCGGTTCCTAAGGCACAGGTATGGCAATTGGAATGGTCGCTGGTCATAAATCCCCTAACTCCTGCAGAGGACCCTGCTGTGAGGTCCCCAGCACGCAGCCCCTGAGAGACCCACCACCCACGCTGCTGTCAGCGGCTCAGCTGTCTCTCCCGGAATGGTTTGGTGCCTATAAAAATACTAATGTATGGTCTTCCTTCAATTTTTTTCAACAATTGATGACATACCACACACTCTACAAAAACTTGGTTTTTGGATGTCTTGCCGTCTTTCCATATGAGTACATACAGATGTTCCCTTCTTATTTTAATTTTTTAAATTTATTTACAGTTACAAGATATTTTTACTATTTGGGGGCCTATGCATAATTTATTTAAACAGTGCCATATTGATGGACACTTGGGTAGATTTCAATTTGCTGCTTATTTAAAATGCTGAAGTGAAGAAATTTGTACATATGTTGATTTAACTCACACATTTAACTCACATATTTTTTAAGGTGTATGTGGGTTAAATACACAGAAGTGTGATTATTAGGACAAAGGAATATGCATTTGCAATTGTGATATGTTGTCAGATTTCCTTTCATAGAGGTTATAGAAATATACAGCTCCCTACCTCAAAGACACCTCTTACTAACATAATGCCTCAGCACACTCTGCAAGCATAGTGGGTGAGAAATGTATTTCAGCATAGCTTCAGCTAGAATTTGACTACTCTGGCTGAGATTGAGATTTCTTTGATTTAAGACACATTTGTGTTTCCTATTCTGTGAACTCTTTTCATCTTTCTTTCCTTTATTTAATTTAATTAATTAATTAATTAATTTATTTATTTGGTCTTATTGAATTCTTGGTCTTTTCTAACTATATAGTATATATCGAGGACATTAATATTTTGTGATTGAGTTGCAAATATATTCTTCTTAGTTTATCATGTATCTTATTTTTCTTTGGTATTTTATTCCATATAAACGTTGTGATTTGATTTAGTACAATTTATCAATTTATTTTTTTCTTTTGTATGTTGTGGATTTTGAGGCAGGGTTAGAAAGCCCTTTCCTACTCTGAGATTATAAATAATTCTTTCTCCTTTTTTTTTGTAGTTTGTTTGTTTTTAGAGATGGAATCTTATTCTGTCACCCAGGCTGGAGTGCAGTGGCACAATAATAGTTCACAACAGCCTCGAACTCCTGGGCTCAAGCTATCCTCCTGCCTCAGCCTCCTGAGTAGCTGGGACTACAGGCATGAAACACTCTTTTTTACAGAATAATTATTGTTCTGGGATGATCCATTTCTCTCCAGGTCTGTGAGACTGGCTGGAGATTTAGAAATATTGAATGGCATTGTCATCCACTTGTTGAAGCCTGGGAGAAGAGGAGGCTGGGAGCCTGCAAATCATCGGCTGCAATCACAAACACAGTAGGCTGCATGAGATGTGTATGGCAGTAGATAATGGTAACATTAGTAATAATTATGTTTGTGGTTAACATTGAGTACTTACTCTTTGCCAGATAGTACCCTAAACACTTTACATAATTTATCAAATTAAATTTTCAAACAACCTCATTGTTATTCCTCTTTACAAATGAGGAAACTGAAGCTTAGATAGGCTAAGTCATTGTCAAGGTCAAACAACTTCTAAGTGAT
Source organism: Avahi laniger (assembly GCA_963575035.1). Lineage (NCBI taxonomy): Eukaryota > Metazoa > Chordata > Mammalia > Primates > Indriidae > Avahi > Avahi laniger. Next base: position 29,028 of record CAUYSK010010688.1, read on the forward strand.
GACTTTGGGGAAGATCAGGTCTCTCTGGTCTCAGAGGCAGTACTCCTACCCAGCTCCCACTGCTTCATGAAAGAGGAAGGCTTCATCCCTCCGTAATTCGTCCTATTAGGTCTGAGAAATTGGTTGTTAATCCTACTGAGGATCCCTATACATAAAGAGCTGCTTCTCTCCTGCTGCTTTCAAAATTCTCTTTGTCTTTGGCTTTAAGTTTGATTATAATGTGTCTCAAGTTTGCTTTGTGAATTATATATTGTGAATAGATTATAATGTGAATCTCTCGAATTTATAATACTTGCAGTTTGTTGAGATTCTTGGATGTGTACATTCATGTCTTTCATCAAATTTGTGAGAATTTTAACCATTATTTCTTCAGATATTCTTTCTGTCCCTTTCTCTCTTTCTTCTGCTTCTAAGACTCCGATAGTGCAGATGTAGGTCTGCTTGAAATGGTGGTCCACAGGTCACTTAGGTTATGCTCACTTTACTATATTCATTATGCTCTTTACACTGGATAATTTTAATTGTCCTATCTTCAAGTGGTGATTCTATCTTCTGTTTACTCAAATTTTCTGTTGAAGCCCTCTAGCAATTTTTTTAAATTTTAGGTATTATATACATCAGCTCCAGGTTTCTTTTACTAATTTCTGTCTCTTTATTGATAGTATGGGTATTTTTTTGTTTTACATTGTTTTCATGATTTATTTTAACTCTTTGAGCATATTTAAGAAAGCTTATAGATTTTGTCTAATAAGTTCAATGTCTGTGATTTCTCATGGATAGTTTCTGTCAATTTATTTTATTTATTTCCTGTGAATAAGCCATACTTTGCTGTTTCTTTGTATGCCTTGTGATCTTTTGTTGAAATCTGAATATTTCAATAGTATAATGTTGTAACTGTGATAATTGGGTTTTCCCTCTTCCCCAAGAATATTTTTTTATATTGTTGACTATTGTACTTGCCTATTTGTTTAGTGACTTTTCCAAACTATTTTTGCAAAAACTATATTCCTTGTCATGTGTGGTCACATAAAGTCACTGTTTCTTAGCTTGTTTTCAGCTAATGTTTTGACAGAAATTTTCTTTCTTAAGTTCCTTTTTATGTATTCCACTTCTGCTAGGCTGCTGTAAGCCTTCAACTGTTCTTCAGATAAAGATATTTTGGCAATTCCTACTTGTCTTTTAATGTTTCTATGAAGAACATAAATTTGGAACTGCAAACTTTGCCATTTTGCTCTAGTGGATGTATCTTAATCAAATAAGCACTGACCTTAAGTCAGAAAAAGACATTGGGAAGTAATGTTTCTCTGACTTCTGATAAACCTGGCCATTGGTCTGTATGAGTATGGAACCATAAGGTACATTCTTAAGTTAGCCTGCTCCTAAATCCACCAATCAGAATGCTCCAGGAACATTTAAAAGAATTTACACGTGGTATAGTGCAACTAAGAAAGCAGCAGATGGGGAATAAGGGGGCCTCTGCCCTTTTGCTGTGTCGCCATGGGCTTGCCACTTCTCTGGGCTTTGGTGTTCCCTCTGTAAATAAGAAATTAAGACAACATTGTGGCTAAGAATCCTTTTAGATCTTTTAATCTGTGATTACATTGATGGGCCCTGGAATCTGATTTAACATACGACTTTTCAGCCTGCCTTAAAATGGACCTGAGTCCCCTCATAGCTAGTTGTTTAGACATCAGTCCATGATAACTGACTGAATAGCAATGTAATATATGGTCCATCCTCATTGTTTATGGCTGTTATGCTCTGTGAAGTCAGCACAAACACTGAATTACCAAATACGGAATCATTGCTTCCAGGGGAAATACAGGGTCAGGGCCCTCTGAGCATCTGGTCACATTTTCATCAACTTATGGATACATGAATGTGTTTTATTTGTGTTTTGGTTTAAAGACGCCTTATTTAATATATACTGTTGGTTCATTAACATGGAACTCAAAGCCAACAGCAGTATAACTTACGTCTGAATGAAGCTTATCTGGCACACATGTGTTTTCCTTAAGGTGCATCACAGCATTCTTGCATTTAGGAACACTAGACAGCACTTCAGTGCTGTGCTTGGGGACCATTTTAAACAGGAAAATCACCAAGAAAAAGCACAAAAATGCAAAGCAAAAATAAAAAGCGAACCAAAGCATGACACTAAATAGACTGTGGAGAGGATATTTGTTTATATTATGACAGATGAAACAAAAAGAGCGTCACCTTGTTCAGCCTCAGCTGGGAAGGAGCCCATCAGGTGACTCAAATGTTTTTATCACTCTATACAAATAACCACAAAAACACCAGAACTGTTGATTTGGGGGTTACAAATAAATTTTAGTGAGGAAGCGCATCCATGAACATGCACTGGATATATTTGGAATAATCAACTATCTTGAAATAAAGGGAAAAAAAGAAAGTTAAACATTGCCCTCTCATCTGATGAAGTAGGTAATAATTAATAATTATCATTTTATTTTTATAACTTTGAAAATTGATTAACTTATTAAATGCACTGAATTGATCTAAATCTTTAGTTGATTTTCTAGTATTTCTAAATAAGGCACTTGATTCTTTCAGGCCATTAGGGATGATTTCATTTTTGTGGACATATATTCCTGCCGAATACCTCTTAAGTGTTGTTTTCTATGCTAGAAATGAAAAATACTGCCCTCAAATGGCTTACTGACTAGTTCTTGAAAACTGTAGGGAAGTTTCCTGAAGATATCTCCTCTGCTATAGCCACTCGAAATTAGTGTTCACTAGAAGCTCATACAGACCAGGTAATCAAGGTTCTTAGGAACAAATAACAGAAACCAACTAAAGTTGATTTTATGTTAGCTTTGCTGTGCAACAAGCCATTTCAAAAATATAATGCCTTAAAATAAGAACGAGTTATTTAGTTCATGATTCTGTGGGTTGGCAATTTGCACTGGCCCATTTTGATCGTTTTTCCTCTCCCTGCGAGACTGCAATCAGCTGCCGTAGTTAGGGTCCCCAGCTGGAGGGTCTCACTCCTGGACTATGTGACTGCTCAACATCCAGCCTGCCAAGGCCCATCCATATGAAAGCTGGAAAAATTTCCAAGATATTTGGAGGAAAACTTACAAGGCTTCTTGCCACTGTGGCTTGGAAGTGGGAATTTCATAATTCCTGACACTTTCGTTTGGCCTAAGCAAATAAGAATAAAGGTTCATATTTAAGAGATGGGGAAATAGATTCTACTTCATACAGGAAGAGCTATAACTTCATGTTGCAAGGACACGGATACTCTCAGCTGAATAATTGTACCTACCTCGCTAAGAATCTGTCACATGGACTAAGAAAAAAAAAAAGGTAGTTCACTATATTGCTTAGTTGTTTAGAGAAGAAAGAATAGAAATTTGTCAGGATATAAGGTGAATTGAGTGGCCAGAACCACAAATAAAATCACACCGTGGAACTGGTCCAATGACACCGTCACTGCTGCCGACCTCTGGATGCCACAGCCAGCGTTGCTGCTACTGATGGTGCCTACTATTGCCACAGGTCGATGGCGGGGATCACCCTGTTGAAACTGGACACTACTGCCACCCTGATGCCACAACTGCTGGATGGGGGCATCACTGGCCATGACGTGGCGATGCTTCAGAATTGCTTGATTGAGACCGTTTGCCTATGCCCTGGGTGCAGAGACACTGGGAAAATGATAATCTGGCTTCTTTGGGTTTCCAGATGAAAAATAGCTGCTATAGCCCAATGAGACCGTAAGGTGGGGAAGTTGCCAAACATATTAGAAGGGTTCAGGTTCTGGACCAAAAAAAAAAAAAAAAAAAATGTGAACTAGCCAATATGTGTTATCTCAGGACATGCAGAAAGGGACTGAAAAGTCAAGAACTCAAAATGCCCTGTCTCGAAAAAGTGTTGTTTGTTTTTGGTTTCTTTCTTCCCCTTGAAGCATAAGGCCCCGCAGCTGGGTATGATCAAGGCTCACAGTGTATTTCAGGGATGAGGCCTTTGAAGTCCAGTTAGAGGGGTGTGGAGCTGTCCAATTCTAGCACTGGGATTTCCTGGCCAAACCAGGTGTCACCAGGTGGTAACACGATAAAGGTCCCTGGTTTGCAGGGTTGTTCTCTGTGAGGTCTCTTTAAGAACATTTCTTCCTCTTATTCCCCAGCTCGCAGAGGCAGGTGAGGAAATCAGACCACAGAAAGCAGACGGTGAAGAATGTGCATGCTCTGCAGTCGAGGACAGCCTAGCATGACGTCCAAGCACACAGGATGGCGCGGTGGTGCTCAGGTAATCTACAAGCTGTGTGACTGGCCACCCACCGCCTCCTGCCTCTGTGTTCCCGTAAAATGATGATAGTGCAGCACCACCTCCTAGACTGTGATAAGCATTAAATACAGGTGAAGAATGCTTGCAGGGAAGCAGCCAGCGAATGTTAGTATTAGTCCTGTTATTCCTGGAGAGTTACTTAGCTATGTGGGTAAAGGAATGACTGTAGGAGAAACCACCAGCCCAGGAGGCATATGAGACCTCAGCTAAGGTTACTTCTAAATGAAAAAGAAAAGTTCATATTTTCATTATTATATGAATAATGTTCTCTTCTTTATGAACCTATTAAATTTCTTTGTTGCAGGGAAGACTTTTTAACAGTTTCTACATTTCTATGGCAACAGTAGCATCTGCTGTCATCGATTTCTAACTGCTATAACCTCATTGCTCAAAGGGAGCGGGCCAGCTTTCCAGTTACACAGTGATTTTTTTTCAGTCAAAAAGCTTATCAGTGCAGTAGTTCCCTTTATCTGAGGTTTTGCTTTCCGTGGTTTCAGTGACCTGCAGCCAACTATGGTCTGAAAATATTAAATAGAAAATTTCAGAAATAAATAATTCATAAATTCTAAATTGCACGCTGTTCTTAGCAATGTGATGAAATGTCGCGCTATCTTATCGTATCCCTCCTGAGATGTGAATCCTGCCTTCGTCCAGTTGTGTCCACGCCGTCTGTGCTACCTGTCCTTAGTCGTCTCCCAGCGGTCTTCGTTCTGGAACTAACTGTGCCACGCCGCGGTGCTGTGCTGGAGCCGCCTTTGTTCTACTCCCAACGGCTGCAAGGCTCAAGGGCGGCGACGCTGGCAACTCAGACACACCGAAGAGCAGCCAAAAGTGCTTCCTTTAGTGAAAAGGGTGAACGTTCTCAACTCAATAGGAAAGAAAAAATTGTATATTAAGTTCGCTAAGATCTAAGGTAAGAATGAATCTTCTGTGTGTGCAATTGTGAAGAAGAGAAAAGACATTCATGCACAGTGCTGTATTACACGTCCAGTATGGCTGGGTGCTCTTGGTGGTGTCAGCACCCAGCAGGGCCCTGAGATGTCCACCGTTTGGACAAGGAGCGGCCGCTGTAACTGCCCCCTCACTGCGTGCCAGGCAGCGAGGCGGACGCTTTCCATGCAGCACGGCCCCTCATTCGTGCAGCTCATTACTGGTCTCTCCCGCTAACAGATCAGCCACGTGAGGTGCAGAAGGTTGAATAACCTGCCTAGTATCACGACAGTAGCAGGCGATGGACGCAGGATTTGAGCCCAGGGAGACTGACTTTAAAGACAGCTTTGGCTGCTGTACTTTAAGCAACCCCGACTCTTGAGGCCAGGGACTCATCTCAGAGCCCAGGACCCCAGGAGACCCCAGGGCCCCAAATGCTGTTGGCGGATGAAACATACCCCAGCCCCTTAACCCCTGGGTCTAAGGAGCCCAGTGCAGGCCAGTGTCTGTCCTAATAGCAGTGGTAGAGAAGCTGGGTCAGCTGCTCCCAAAATAGACGCATTGCTGGGCTGGCCCTGCGTCTGTTGTTTACGTCCACCAAGCACATTCTTCCTGGAAGTCGGTTGCTGTGGAAAATGGGCATAGTGCCTACTGCCTTGGCTAGGTCGTTAAAAAAAGAAGTTGTTTTCAGGAACCCAATTCCTACTAATGCAAGGACTTCAGAGGGGTAAGCTTGGTTACATTTCCAGCCCAGGGCAGGGCATTAGTTTGTTTTAAGTAGGTTTGTAAAGGGAAGTTATTTGGCTCCAGTCATGTGAAATACGTTGTTTTTAGGTTCTAGAAATATTGTGATTAGGCCCAAGGCCAGGCTGAACTGGCCTTTCCTCCCTCCCCAACTAGTGGAGCTGATGGACACAGAAAGGCAGATACCCCATGAATTTCACTGATATGTGTAATCTAAAAAAATCAAGCTGGTAGGGTAGCAGTGGGTGGAATGCTGATTACCAGGGGCTGAGGGGTGGGATATTGGGTAGATGTTGGTCAAAGGATACAAAATTTCAGTTAAACAGGAGGAATAATTTCAGTAGATCTATTGTACAGTGTGGTGACTATAGTTAATAATGATGTATTATGTACTTAAAAATTTCTAAGCAAGTAGAATTTGTTTCTCACAACAAAAAGTTAAGTATGTGAGGTAGTATATATATTAATTAGCTTAATTTATCAGTTCCACAATGTATACATATTTTAAAAGATCATGTTGTACACCATAAATATATATGATCTTTATTTTTCAATTTAATAAATAATTTATTTTAAATGAAGCTGATGGCTAGAGCAAGTTTTTACTAAAAATGTAGGAATAGGCCGGGCACAGTGGCTCTCGCCTGTAATCCTAGCACTCTGGGAGACCGAGGCGGGCGGATTCTTTGAGCTCAGGAATTCAAGACCAGCCTGAGCAAGAACGAGACCCCGTCTCTACTAAAAATAGAAAGAAATCAATCGGACAACCAAAAATATATAGAAAAAATATATGGTGGCACGTGCCTGTAGTCCCAGTTACTTGGGAGGCTGAGGCAGGAGGATCCCTAGAGCCCAGGAGTTTGAAGTTGCTGTGAGCTAGGCTGACGCCACGGCACTCACTCTAGCCTGGGCAACAAAAGCGAGACTCTGTCTCAAAAAAAAAAACAAAAACAAAAATGTAGGAATATTAAAATTTTAACCACACAATTACTTTAATATATGTATCTGTGTGTGTGTAAAACAACCTAAGTGTATAGATTATTTGTGTCATTTTAACTACTTAATCTTGAGGAAAATTATGTTGAATCAGTCTTAAGTAGTTTTAAGATCACTGACAAATGATTTGAAGCAGTGAATGAGTCCTTCTGGTAGAGCTCGGTGCTCCCTGTTAGGGGATCTAGGGACGAGGCCATCAGAAGCGCAGTGAGTGAAGTACGGGAGCAATGACCAGCCTCCGGGCGCGCGGGGGCGCAGAGGAGGCATCTAACCCAGCTGGCTAGGGAGGTGCGGCTAACCCACCCAGCCCGGCCAGCGCCAGCCCCCTGGGGCAGCTGACATCTGACGTGAGGTTCAAAGGCTGGGTAGGAGTGACCAGGTAGGTAGGTCCAAAGTGGCCATTAGCAGCAATTTTTTATAGTTCAACCTAATCATTAACATAGTGTCCAGACAGTCCCCAAATGATGACAGCTAGAGGAGGAACAGGAGCCTGCAAAGGCCCAGATGTCCCCTCCCCACTGTCTGAGCTCAGGATGTTCCGTCAGCGTGGCTGCAGGCCCATTCTCCTGGGAGGCCTGTCACGCAGATGAATGTTCCTGTCAGAGGTGTGACCGTGGCTTTAGGCTGCAGTTGGTATTTGAATAGTTCTGATTTCCAGCGCTCACATACCTGCCCTCATGACCACTCTGTTTTGTGCACTCCGTTCATGCGTGATCTCTCCTGAAGAACTGCAGCTTCCCTGGAGCACAGGGCTGCATTTCCTCGCAAACCAGCTCCCATGGCGGGAGAAGAGAACTGACAATTTTTAGAGCTAGCTCTGGCTAGACAGTCTACAACCCCTTCCCGGCTCCTCAAATCCGGATGCAGATTTTTTGAGGGGGGTGGTGATGGTCAAAGCTACTGCTCTGCTGCCCACTCCCGCGCTGCCTCCGTCGCCACGACCTCCTTGCAGAAGATGCTTCTAAAACGTTTGCTGCTCATGTGACTCATGCTTTCCTTGTAAGTGCTCCAGGAGTACCTGGGCAGGGTTTGATCCTTGTCACGTGCACACATCATCTTGAGCACAGAGACACACGGAACACACTGCCTTCTTGCGGTTGGTGCGCAGAACAGCAGGGTGAGGTGCACAGTCACGTCAAACACTGTGCTGGCCCAGACGGAGAGAAAAGGGACATTCCAGCTCTGACAGCTACACTGTCAAAAGCTTTTCTTGTCTTATTAATTTTTCAAATACAATGACGTATTCTCTGTGTACCTGTATATAGTGAAGGCCACTGGTGTCATCCATAGGACATTGCTTTATCAACAACTCTGTCAGCAGCTGGGTATGATGAAGAATTTTGTGGAAGGAACTTTTGGGCTTTTGAAATGGCAACGCCAGGTGGGTTTCATTTAGAATCACCGACCGGCCTTGTCCGTTTGCCAGGGTAAGCCCGTCTTCCTTCTGAGGCTGAGGGATGTCATCCTCCTATGCGAGTTCCCTGCTTGCACCCAGAGGAGTGTGACTCCCTTACACCTCCCTAAGAAGCAGGCCTAGGAAAATCTGGGCGAAGCACCCAAGGCTGAAGTAGAAGAGGTGGCTGCCCATTGAAAACCAGGTTTGAAAACCACCAACGTCACTCTGCACAAAAGACCGTTCCATTTGATAGTCATCTGCACTGACCATGACATTTCCTAGGTTAAAAGGGAAATAAAACCAACTCCATTCTTCCTTCCTCACTCGGAGGAACTCCTGGAGGGGACTAGAGCAACCAGGGGGATGACAGGCGGTGCCCTACTCCTGCGCAGCCTCTCCGAGTGGGACGGGCGTTGAGAGCAGCAGGGCCGGTGGAGAGAGGGCAATGGCCGCCGGCCGTGAGCAGCCCTCTTTTCCTGTGCTCACAGGTACGTGCTGGCACCAGTGGTCTGTGCCCACACAGTGGCTTAGGACTGAACATATTTGGAACATTTCCTTCCTGTGCTTCCATGTCTGCCTTTTAATAAGCATTCGTACCACAATTTTTTTCTGTCTTCTCATAATTATAACCCTTTTTATTTTCAGGTAGATTTTCTTTAGTATACCGAAACATATTTTCATTATTAGGTAGATTTTATTGCCCTAGAGAACACAGATATTTTTAAATTAGAAATTTCCTGAGCTTTTAAGAACCTTTCCCTAGTTGATCTCCTTCCTTGGTTTGTCAGCATCTCTAAGTTTGGGTCTACACTGTGCTTTTCCAAGTACCTCTCCATGTCCGACTCATTGGCGTGGGTATGAATAAGTGAGGCTACTTGGAAAGGAAACTAGCCTTTTGGGAATAAAAAGGCCACCTTTCCGTAATGTTTCCAGTTTGATCATGATAGATGAGACATTCCGCTGTCTCAGTGTCTGGCTAAGTTTGGATCAAGGTCGAGGGAAAAGCATAATGATCACAGCAAACGTCCTATGCTTGGCTGAGATAGAGCCACCCAGAAATGCCTCCCGTGGCTGACACAGAGAGCTCGCTGGGTCCTCACTCGTTGCCACACACGTGTGTGTAAGAGACAAAGAGAGTATGTGTATCTTAATTTCAGTAACAGGAATGGTAAAAAATTGGCTTTCTGTCTATAATATTTTTTACAACCTGTAAAGATGTATATAACCAGAAACCAATAAAAGTTGACATTAAATGACTTTGGAGCTATGTCAGTAACTACACTTCGTTTTCCAGAAAGTTGTCATTTGTGGTTGTATTTAGCTCATTTTATTGAAGTGTAGAGCTGCCTAGCTAAGCACTCAATGGCTTAGCAACAAAATGGCATATCCAAACATCTAGAATGACCTGAGGGACAATTAGGCAAATGTAAGAAACAGAGAAAAAAAATTATCCTAGAATCTATATCCTTTTGTAACTTACAATATTCAGAAATGATCATCTTTGTGTCTTGGAGCTATAGATATATATATATGGTCCTTCCTGTGAGTTGGCTGGGTGAGCATCGTGCCATGAATTGGGATTTTACTAATGGCTTGCTTTAGCAGGTTACAGTCTCACTAATAATGGTTGTAAAATATATAACAATGTTTCCCAAGCTATATTTTTTGGGAGAATTATAGTTTCCCAAGGTGACTAGCACCAAGGCAAACATTTTCAGGTTGGGCCTCGGTGCCCATACTGAGAAAGGGGCGTGGGCGTCGGCTCACCGGCTCCCGTCCGGCTGGTCAGGGACCCCACGCAGGTCGGGGGCAGGCCGGCCTCTCCCCTGGCTCCAGGGGAGGCTGCGCGGAGCCCGCCGGCAAGTCAGTCTCCACCGGGGAGGTGCTGGTGGCGGATGTGGGGGACAGGGTGCTGCCGAGTGTCCTACAACGCGCAGGACACTCCCCACGGCACAGCCGTAGTGCTGAGGTCGGAACCCTGGGGACACGTTTGTGAGGGGCTTGCCACAGCGGGTGGGCGGGGAGACCCTGCTTCAGGGGAGAGGGGGGCGTCCACGACAAGGTCCACCCACACTCCACCCTGGGGACGCGTGGCCGAGAGTGTGCGTCCTGGTGGCGGACATAGGTTCTAGAGTGACTGTCCCTCCCTGGGGTGTGCAGGGAACAGTGGGCAGGTGGCCCTGCCTCAGGGGAATGTCTAAAGAAGGCTAGATCCCTCGTTTCATTTCTCACACTGAAGCAGAAGGGAGCTGTTGGGTATGAGAGGCTGGGGACCTCGGGTGGGCTGGAAGAAGCCTGAGGTCCCAGTGCGGGTGCACAAGCCAGGAGGGCCCGTCAGGGACAGCGACAGCGTCCTGACGTCTGAGGCCAGGAGCGGCCGCAGGCAGGAGCGGCGTCTGGAGTCTCGGCAGGAAAGGAGAGGAGGGCTGGACAGCGCAGGTCTCCTTTTGTAGCGGTAGCGACAGGAGCTACCACCTCAGTCCACTAAATCAGGAACAACAGAAATTGGGCAGGCATGGCTGGGTAGTCCAGACAGGGGCATTCCCCTGGGGACTCCAGAGTCATTTAGGAAGAAGCTGGAAGGATCTGAATTTCCAGCACCGTAAGCCAGTAATGTCTGAACCGGGCTCTGTTTCACCCGCAGGCTGGCGGGGCTGGTTTCGGGAGCCCAGCCCCCTGCATCCTCGAAGCCCCCTCGGCTCCCCAGCACGGGGGAGCGTTGATGCCAGGCACGAGCAAGGCAGAGGGTTGCCTTCCGCACTCCCGTTTGCATGGGAACGGCAGGCAGGTGTGGAGGGGATATTTATACCACTTAGCAGATCCTTAGCACCACGTTAAAATATATAAAATTTGGTAGATGCAGGAAAGCCATTGTTTTAAATGTATGTGTAGACCGATGTCAAATTGGCAATTGTTTGCTCAATATACAGATTTTGAAAACTAAGAAATAATTATGAAACTGGCACATTTTATAAACTATAACTCCAGAGAGCATAATGCAAAATGACAATGGTCAGACCACTTAAATAGGTCATTTTCTTACTTTAATTTACAGAAATAGTATTTTTCATTATGGAGTGATAAAGTGGACTTCCTCTTACTTTTCAACTTTAGAAATCATTGTCTTCTGAAAGGTTAATATAAAAATAATTTGAAGTCCTGGATGAGTCTTCACCATGGTGTGAAATAACAAGAAATGGTTTGTAAATAACTTTTTGCATTTCACATCATAAAGATACGTTTCCTCTGAAGTCTGGGATTGAATTTGTATTTCTTCAGACATGGTAAGTAGATTGTAAAGGTAGAATCTTAAAAGTATATGCAGTTACTAATCACTGACTATGTTCCCATAGTTCCAAAAACTTGAAGCACTTTTCCCATATTATTGTTGTTACAATTTTTTACGTTACGTATGTAGTTTTTGAGAAGTATTAATGTGAGACACAATTCTTTTTTTTAAAAAAGTGTAGGAATACACAGTGTAATATTTTCAAACCCAAAATTTGAACAGTTAGACATAAACATCAACTCATCGCAAAACATTTAAAAGTCTAACCACTGAAGAAAATCCTGAATACTTCAGAATATATAAAAGTACATTGTTTAAAAATTAATGTTTATTATAAAAATAATTTTAGGTAAATCATTCATCTAAACATGAAATCTAAAGGTACAAAACCTCTAGATAAAAATGTAGAAAATTATTTTTGTAACCTTGGAGTAGGCAAAGATTTCTTAGCAAAAACACAAAAGCAGTAGATATAAATTTTTTAAATTATTAATTGGCCTTTATCAAAATTAAAAACGTCAGCTCATCAAAAGACATTGTGAAGAAAGTGAAGAGGCAGTGCCCAGGTGGCAAAAACTGCTCACCTGGGAAAGAGTACATGTGTTCAATGAATGAAAACTCCTACCAGTCAACAATGAAGGACAGATGGCCTAGTAAAAAATGGCAAAAAACTTGAACAATTCAAAAAATATGAGAATGGCCAATAAGCACATGAAAAGGTGTTCCACATCACCAGGCCATATGAGGGGACTTCCTTGGGGAGGGGGTAAAAATACTCCACAACTTGATTGGAATGGTGCTTACACAGGTTTACACCTTTAGCAAAATGCATCCAATCATATGTTTAAGTTTTGTGCATTTCACTGTACATACATTTTATCTCAATAAAAAGTAATGAAATTGCTTAAACAACAAAAACAGTTGACATGTTATTTCAACTTTTCCCAACTACATCTATTGAAATTATGAAACAGATTTCAAAACATAACTGTTATGTTCTTGAACTCAGATTTAATTCGAGTGGAAGGCCTTCAAAGTACCCTCGGGAGGGACAGGAAGAAAACTAACACTCAATACTCATTAAGCATCTACGCACCAAACACTGCGGGGAAACTTTCACATACACTGTCAAATGCACTACAACAACCTCACCATAACAATTCTCCCTCCACGAACGAGGCGGCCTAGCGACAGAGATGAAGTCAATTGCTGAAGGCATCGGAATTCAGCGCAGATTGGCTGGCTGCAGCGTCTCTCTTCCTTCCACTATGTCATGCCCCAAATCAGCAATATTTGTGGGACATCTGTGACCCCAAAGAAACTAGTTTATGAAGAAAATTTTACATATGTGCATATGTGTGCATATATATACATAATCACATGCACACACAACACAGGTTTAAACTTCACGGGCCCACTTACATGCATGTTGGCTTCTACCTGCCTCTGCCACCCCTGGAAAGGGAAAACCAGCCCCCCATTACCCCCCTCCTCAGACTACTCAATGTGAAGAGAATGAGGATGAAGGCCTTTGTGATGCTCCACTTTCACTTAATGAATAGTAAATGTATTTTACTATATATATTTCTTATGATTTTCTTCTCTATTCTTTCTTATGATTTTTTTTCTCTAGCTTATTTTATTGTTGGAATACAGTGTATGGTACATATAACATACAAAATACATGTTAATTGACTGTTCGTGTTATTGGTAAGGCTTCCAGTCAATAGCAGGCTATTAGTGTTAATAGTGAAGTTTCGGGGGAGTCAAAAGTTATGCATGGATTTGGGATTGTGTGGGAGTCCATGCTCCTAACCCCTGCATTGTTCAGGGGTCACCCGTGTGTATGTGCACATGTATATACATCCTGCACTCTTATAGGACACCTTTTTTCCCTCTCTTTTTAGTCACAGTGGAAGGAATTGTGGGTTAATCCATCTGTTCTCCATGCACAGATTTGGAGCCGGATTAAAGAAATTTGGCAAAGATTAAGACAAGGAAATTTAAAACTCAGTGTTCTTACCCAAAGTACATACGTCACATATGTGTCAATGCGTTCTCTTAGTTGTCCTCCTTCTAATTTTCTAGGGCCGGCTCACTTGGTCTGGAACATTCTTCACATGTCTGTGCTGATGCTCCTCAGCGTTCTCTCTTCTGTGTGTCTTTTAACCCCGGCTGGAGGCCCGTTAGCAGCTGCTGTTCCGTTCCGTGTGTGCTTCAGGAACCTCAAGCTAAATATACTTGAAATTGAACTGAGAAATTCTTTAAAACGTGATTATTTCTTTGTGTTTTCTGTTTAGGGAATGGCACGGTTATTTCATCGTTCAAGTCACCCTTGGCTCTTGGTCAATTATTTTCTCAGTTCTATGGATTTTACTCTGTTAAATAGTATTTATTTCACTTTCTTCTGTCTGTCTCTTACTCCTGTCTTATTGCTGAAAGCCCTTGCCTAGACCTCCAGTCAAGGTCAATGATGATGGGGTTTCTGTTGCAAATCAGTGGTTTCTGTTTTGAAGAAATTGCTAGACCCTTCTTCTTGCCATCTTTATCCCACTTTGCCCCTCAGACTCCACACTTAGAAAATTTTTTCCATTTCTTGTACTGGCTCTTGCTTTTCTGCCCACTTACAATGTTAGGTTGACACACTTTCTTGGTGGAAAGCTTAGGAGTCATTCTTGCGTTTTTTTGTAATCGTTTACTCCCGATGCTCCCAATGCTAAGAAGAATTTTTTTTTTTTTTTATTACAGGGTCTCACTGTGTTGCCCAGGCTAGAGTGCAGTGGTGTGATCATAGCTCACTACAACCTCAAACACCTATGTTCAAGTGATCCTCCTGCCTTGCTCAGCCTCCGGAGTAGACTGCAGGTGCACACCACCACACCCGCCTAATTTTTCTTTTTTTATGGTAGCCATGGGATCTCACTGTTGCCCAGACTGGTCCTGAACTCCTGGCCTCAAGCGATTCTCCTGCCCCTATCTCCCAAAGTGTGTGATCCACCACACCCAGGCCAAATAAGGATATTTTGTCAGTTCAAAATACAGAATTTTATCTCTACCACTGTCATTCTTGTCCAATTTCCTGTTATCTGTCTCATAGAGACTTGCAGTAAGCTCCTGATTGTATTTGCTTCCACTTTTGACAGCTTCACAGTCTTTATTTCATATAACAGCTAGAAACATCTTTTAAACATGAAAATCAGATTATCATGCATCTATTGAAAATCCATAAATAGCTTCCCACCATGTTCACAACAAAAGCCAATCCATGTCCATACCAGCTTGGTAAGTAGGAGCTGGTCTCTGCTCACCTCTCTGACTGCATCGCTGTCACCCTCCTCCCTCTCTCAATCTCACTCACTCAGCTGAGTCCACACATGGCCTTTCTTCTGTTTCCAAGCACGGCCCTACCTCGGAGCTTCATACTTGCGCTTCTTGCTGTTTGAATTTTCTTCACGTTGATGTCATGTATGAGTTTGCTCCTTCATTCCGGCTCTGCCCCAATGGGCCCTCCTTAGAAATGCTGTTTCTTAGGACTGTGTCTAAATTAGCTGCCTCCCTAACATTCTTTCTCTTTAGTTCATTTTATTCATAGCATGTTTTCCTACTGGAAAATTATTAACTTATTTGTTTGCTTGAGTCTATGAATTCAAAAACTTTGTCTTGTTAACCTTATGTATCAGCATCATAATAAGCCGTTGTGTGTAGAATACACACAAGTCCTTGAATGAATAAATGGATTGATGAGTTACTACTATCTGTTCAGTAAACACGCCAGATAGCCAATGGGTATTGAGGACTTGCAGAGAATATTGGCTTCTATCCTGCTTGTAAAACAATATCCATAAAAAACTAATATCTATGAATCATAAACAGCAGATGTATGTTTGAAAATGCACTTATGATTTCAATCCCTACTTTTCCATTCTATGATATATAGGAATATGACATTCAGTTATCCTTGGGTATTCTTTATAGAAGTCCATAGCATGCTTGGAAATACTAATAAAAACAGCAGCAGAGTGTCTGATACATAGTAACCACTTCCATAAATAGCTGTCGCATTGAACCACACCTTGGAAAATTTGTTCTCACCCTAGTCATTTGATGATTCAGGGATACCTGATTTCTAGATCAGAAAAATAAGTTCTCCAATATTATTTTAGGATTTGATAATTATTGTTTGTAAACTTGATATTCAAACTTTGTGGTTTTTTTCTTCAATTTTTTTGAAAGATGGTGATGTATGTGTGAGTTATTGAGCCCTTGGCACTGCTCCCTAGAAAGGCGGGTCATACCTAAAGCCCTGGGGTCCTCAGTAGGTATTTGCAATATATGTTCTGAAGGAAAAAATGCAAGTGCCCTCAAAAGCTTACCAACATATGCACTGTTTTAACACATGAACATTCTTTATTATGGCTTTTGAAAGAATTATAAAATGTTTCATTTTATGATATATTTTTGATGAAATATTTACCAACTCTTTTATGAGTCTAAATGAAGGCTTGTGAATTTTGGACAATGAGCTTTCATAAATATCCATTGAAAAACCATAAACACTTTATCCCTTGTACAGAAAATTTAATTAATTAAAAATTAAAACAAACTCTTTCAGTGTATTCCCATTAGATATGAAGGAGTGGATTCTGTCACATTTATTTTAAATACAATAAAGAATATAATTTTGTAAAATAATATGAGCTTGTGAGTTTGCAGTCATTGTATGTGTTGATAGCATAAGCACTGCAAAAAGGGTGTGCTAATTCCATTAGCAACTTTACATAAAACCTCAAAGATATTTTAGTAACAACTTCAAAGATATTTCACAAAAGAACTATTTCACCAAGAAAATCTATTACAAGGATGAACTGTATTTTAATGATCAAGGGAAGTTAGTTTTAATGAAGGTCACTGACAGAAGCCCTTCAAGTCCTCTAATATGATTATACACTCCGATGACCCAACTCCACTAGACATGTACGTCTCAATGGGGCTTTGCTAAAAAAGGCTGAAGATGGTTCCTGATCTTTCACAACTGTCTAATGCACAGCTAGAGAGTATCTTAAAACTAAAAGGAGAACACTAATTGTGTTAAATTGGTAACAAGTGATATAATATGTCATGTTTTTCAAACGCATACAATAATTTAAGGCTTCTTATATATAACACTTTGAAGAATATTTAAGT